>PVIU01025972.1:0-22797 GCA_004026605.1 Ondatra zibethicus | reverse complement strand
CTGTTGGAAGTCCAAGGCCCACCCCCATCCCTCCTGGCCTAGGAAGGAGTGCATTCAAAAAGACTCGGTTCTCAAAAAGATAATACATGCAGAAGAGATAGGTCCTGGTGTCATTGTTGATGGGTTCTCCATCTGCCAACTTTCGCCGCCACATTCAGAGAGTCTGGTTTGATCATATGCTCATTCAGTCCCATTCCAGCTGGATTGGTGCGCTCCCATTAGTTCAGGCACACTGTCTCAGTAGGTGGACCAGCCCCTCACGGTCCTAACTTCCTAACTCATCTTCTCCCACCTTCTGCTCTTCAACTGCACCTTGGGGGCTATCTACATTAAGAGAATCATTTTAGGGTTGGCAAGATACTTGGCCCTGGGGATCCCAGGTGTACACGGGCATGTCCCCAGCTAGGTATTCAGGCAGCAGAAGAGAGGGTGCCAGAACTAGCCTTGTACCATAGTCACATTGATGATTATCTTGATTACCATTATAAAATGATAGAAATTTCATCCGATGGATGGAGATAGAAACAGAGACCCACATTCACATCAGAGCAATCCTGTCTTCTGTAGAAGCTTTTGATTTAAAATTCGAGTATTTGTGTTTTTCTATGGCACTTCACCTTAGCTCTTCTTGAGCATACCAAATGCTAGTATTTTTATACCATTACTGCCTCTACATTGCTAAGCCAGTCGTCCTGCTTCTGTAACTTCTACACTTTTCTTCAAAACATACTCTATCCAGCAGTATTGGCTAAACCATTGTAAAAATTTTATCCACTTGGCTCACTGATTTATACTTGGTGCTGAGTACCTACTCTGACAGATAATAGATACTCAAGACACATTTGTTCTCAACAGTCCTTACCAACCTATAGTTCTTTGTGTAGCGATGAGGTCTCTATCAGTTCCCTGCCCAGGTTGACATGTATATAAGTGTTGTCCTTGGTCAGCTCTGAAAACATACACACAGAGTAATATTACACAGACTAAGCAGGTTGTATTCAGGAATATATATTTATAGACATATAAATATATTCATTTAATAGTAATTAATGAAAATGAGGACATGTATTTGAAAGAGGGCAAGGAGTATACATGGGTGGGTTGAAGGTGTGAAAGATAAGGGGGAATTATGTAGTTATATTATAATCTCAAAATTGAAAGAAATAAAATAAAGCATAAATTACTAACAGTGAAATCAAACATTATGAGTGATCATTATCAGTCACTCACTAGCTCACTAACAAACATTGTGTTTTTCATTATTCATCATTATTTCTGGGAAAAATGAAAAAATAATTTGATGTTAGAAAAACATAGCTTCTTTCTTTTAGAAAAATCTGATTTCCTTCAGTGTAATCACATTGCTGTTTCACTAGTTTGTTGTGATTATAATTCAAAATATGACTCCATGTACAAGGCCTGCACAATCAAGTCTGCCAAAATTCCCGCGTGAATATGGGAGGAGCTCACAAGACCACACCCCTAGCTGAAGAGCTACTAACAATTGATAGCTGCTGGGGAAAGAAGGGTCAGTTTCTTTCAAGGGTGTGATCACTGATAGGTTAATTATGTTCCAGTAGATGCATTCAAATGGTGAACATATATTTTCCTGGTTAGGTTTTTGTCATTTAAGAAGAGAGGGCCTTGGTTGATCAAATGTCCTTATGAAATTGGCCTGTTCACAAGCCTTAAGGGCATTTTCTTAATTAGTGATTGATATGTTTATTGCCAGCCTTAGGTTGGTGGTCTTAACTAGGTACTGTAAGAAAGAAGATTGAGAAATCTAGTAAGCATCAGTCCTCCATGCCCTCTGCATCAATTCCAACCACCAGGTTCCTGAACAGTTTTGAGTTTCTGCTCTTGCTCCTCTCAGTGATGGAGTATGACCTGGACATTGTAAGTATAAATAAACCCTTTCTTCTCTGAGTTGGTTTTAGTCTTGGGGTTTTCTTACAGCAATAGAAACTCTAACTAATACACATGAGCAGCCTTCATTGGACTTGGCAGGTTATTAAAAACAAAAGAACATTAATTTGGAAGTGAGATATGTTGAAAAGGGTTTGGGAGCTTGAGAAGGAAAGTTGGAGTAGGCATGAACATATTTCCTTTATACATGTATAAAATTCTCAAACAATAAACTTTTAAAGACAGGAGTCAAAAGAAAAGCAGGCTAAGAAATACTAAGTAAAAGTATGTTCGAGAAACTGCACTCCATTTATGGGGTAACTGCTAATAAATTTTTCAGAGACCTAAGTTATATTCCCACCCTCCTCATTTTGACTTCCATAATATAATCCTGAGTTAGCCCCTAGCCTCTCTGAATATTTCATTCATTATTGAGTGGATCTGTGCACAAAAATTATCCCCACAGTGCTGTTGGGAATCACTTCCATCCAAGATGATATCTTGATACAGTGAATAAGGCCATAATCTCTTAAGGATTCTAAACATTCCCTTTTGTCCCTAAAATATAGATAATAATAGAAACTGCCATTGAGTTTGTGGAATAATTAATTGAATTAGTTGAATCTTATTAAATGCTTTCAACTAAGTCTAGGATTTATTGGTTATTCCCATTCCTTATACAAATTTTCATCTGTGTAATAAGAAAAGATGACTTATTAAAATGATGCTACATAGATTATACTGAAAAGATTATTCTTATTAAAATTTAGCTAATTTTTATATTCATTCATTGATGTGGTTCTTTTTTATAATGCCTTGTAAAGGGTGTACACATGCATTATGGTAGTTGATTGGTACATTAGGAGGCTTAGCTTCACAATTTCTGCATGTAACAAACAATTAAATACAGATGTCCTAAATCAAATGTTTCATTATAAAGATACAGTAGACATTTTCTCATATTCTTTTCTGTATATTTTTGTGACTAAGCAATACTGATGAATATGGGATACATACACCCTTGAAAATGGTGTTTATAAGCACAATGAGGTCTGCATCCAGAAAAAAATGAAAAAAAAATGGAGGAACTGGGAATGACTACAAGTAAACACTTGTAAATCCATATTATAGACAGCTATTCTTTCCTTATTTCTCCTGGCTCTGCTAGAGGTCTACTTCACTTCAGTATGTGCTAGTTGTTTTTTTTTTTCTCATCTTCTAACTTCTAAGGGAATTCAGATTCATAATACCTACTCTTTTTATCTTCATAAAATCATTAACTGATCTCACTGATATATAAATATGTTACATCCTTACTATATTAAACTTTGCTTCCCTCCAAATCCCATTAGCTACTGCCCTTATCTCTTTGTTGCAAATCAATCCAAAGACAATTTCCCATGATAGTAGAATTTTGTTCCTACCATTACTCTGAAACTATAAACTCATGAATAATATGTTCCCATTTCTCAGTTATCTGATATGTGTCTACATTTTATTTTGCCTCAAGAAATCTCAGTGACTCCAGTGGATTCAACTATCATTCATGAAGTAACTTCTCAACAAAGCACTCCTAGAAAATATTATCAGAATATCCAGAAATATATGGTGGGTAGAAAATGATTACTTGAAAACAAATACTGGAAATCACAAATGCTGACTATAGACTAAAGGAACTGAAAAAATAAGGTCAACTAGACTATAGAGGGAACAAGTATTGCCATCAGAGTATGAGTGGAAACATAGTAGGAACACAAAGCTGGGGGCAGGGTGCAGCAAGAGACCCAGGAGGTCAGGAGGCTATGGACAGGCATGAATTCTGGACCGGAGGACAGGAGAGGAGGAGGCTACAGAAGGTCTTGAGGGACATGATCAGGATAATAGAGTGTGGAGGATGACAGAAAGATTGGAGGATGGGAAATCAGTGCTCTGGAGGAGGGTAGGAACTTGTTGGAGGGCAGAAGGATGATAAAGTTAGGGGATGAAATGAGAGGAAATGGGGGATATAGAAAAGCAGAAAACTGGGAAACACGGTAAGAAGATGAGGAGGAGAAGGAAAGCAAGAGACACAGTTGGAGAGCAAAAAAAAAATGGTGAGTAATGGAGAAAGAACAGGGGATCCGCAGTGTCATGAGGTCATGAATAAGGGCAGGAGCCTGGATGGGACAGCAGAAATCTGGAAGAATGGAAATGCTGGTTTGGGGAGCAAGATGTTTAGGGAAGGATAAAAATCTTAGGCAGGTGAGAAGAATGGGAGGAAGGAAGGGAGATGTTGGGGAATGTAGGACTCTAGGCTCCAAAAGCAGTCCTAGAATATCTAGTGATCGGAATCAAGGTGAGGCTTAACAGATGGTGGATAGAAGGCTAGAGAGGAGGGAGAGTAACTAATATGACAGAGTAGCCAGCTGGAAAAAGGCCAAAGTCTAGGTTAAAGTATAGGAACCAGAAGGGCAGAAGAGCAAATGGCTGGGGAGGAGACAGCAGACTCATGTCTTTTATGTAGAAGACAGAGATAAGGCCAAAATCTAGGTATCAGGACTGGACATGTAGACTGGAAAGAAGGGCAGAAGTCAGGGGAGGATGGTAAGTTTCTGAAAAGGAGGACAGGAGGCACAGGGAGTGTCTAGGAGGTCAGAGGAGGTTAGCTGCTGACAGGATGGCTATGGTGAGGTTATGTCCATGGAGTGGTATGCAAGAAGCTTAGGAGTCTGTGGGAAGCACAGGATGCTCATAGGAGGGTGGAAGACTGTGTGGAAAATCAGAATGTCCAGTGTGGACTATTCCTTTACACTGTGGGACTGTATGTTGCTGTGATTAGTTTAATAAAGAAGCTGACTGGTCAATAGCTCGACAGAATAAGGTTAGGAAGTGCACGATAAAAAAAAAGAGGTAACATCAAATGGCAAAATGTAGATTAATATAAATAGTTTAATTTAAGTTGTAGGAGTTAGTAGGTAATAAGCCTGAGCTATTGACTGAGATTTTATAATTAATATTAAGTTTCTGTGAATTTATTTTGGAGCTGCCTATAGTCCCAGTGCTGCTCACAGCCAGGACATTTATCTGGAAGATAAATCATTGAAGAGTAAGGCAGGAGGTACAGGAAGCAACTAGAAGGCTGGGAAGGCAGAAGGGCAGGGAAAATGGTAGGGGACAGGGAGGAGAAGGGAAGGCAGAGTACTCAGAGGAGAGCAGGATTCTTGGCAGGATAGTAATAGATCAGAGAAGCAGCAGTAAGGAGGATCAATAGGAGACCAGGGAAGAAGACAAAATTGTATGATTCAGAGAGAATCAGGAACCAGGGAGGGTAAGCAGTACGCTGGGCTGGACAAGAAGTGGAGGGATGAGGGCTGCAGAGGAGGGTTCCAATCTGGGAAGACAGTCAAAACCTGGCATGGACAGGAATTCTGGAAAGAGGACAACTTGCTCTCTGCAGGAGAGCACATGCCTAATATATATGGTAAGATGGCTGGAAGGAACACAAAGCTAAGCAGAATGATAGGAGCATGTGGAGAGATGTGCTGTGGGACAATTGTCTTACACCCTGTAAAGATTTGTCACTTATATTGTTTTAATAAAACACTGATTTGCCAGTAGCCAGGCAGGAAGTATAGATGGAGTGACAAGAAGAGGAGAATTCTTAGAACGGAAAAGGCTCAGTCTGCAGTCATAATCCAGACCAAGAAGAAGAAAGATGAGAATGCCTCACTGATAAAACTACAAAGCCATGTGGTTAACACAGACCAGAATTATGAGTTACTATAAGATGTAAGAATTAGTTAATAAGAAAACCTGAGCTGATAGGCCATCCAGTTTATAATTAACATAGGCCTCTGTGTGTTTCTTTGGGGCTCAACTGCTGCAGGATGGGTGAGACAGAAACCTCTGTCAACAGAGATGAGTTCAGGAAGCAATGTGTGAGGGAAGGGATTGGATAATGTAGGCCAGAGAAAGAAAGGCGTGAGAGGAAGCCCTGGGTTTTGCAAAACACTGAGAGAATCAGCGTGAACAGGGAAGAAGTAGACACATGTCAGGGAGGACAGAAGGCTCACAGAAATTGGTAGCCTGCTAAGGAAAGTAAAACAGAGAATAGGAAACACAGGTTCACTTAGGCCAGGAGGATCTAGGGCTGGAAATCTGGCTCAGCACTCAGGACAACTGTCTGATCTTCCACAGGCCCTAATTTCCATTCTTAGCACCCACATGGGGTGCTCAACAATCTGCTATTTCAGTTCCAGAAAAACTGACACTCTTCTGATCACTGTAAGCAACAAACACACATATAATGTACTTACTTACATGTAGGCTAAACATTCATACACTTAACATTAAAATCAATATTTTAAAAAACTAGAAAAATAAAGTATAATATCAAAGTAGACAAGATAGTGCAAGAAAACACTTCAAGAGTTATAATATGTTTTTAAAGTGTGACAAATTCTAATGTTAACAAAAATAATATAGTCTAAGTGTATATTACCATTTATGCAATTCAACTTTTATGATTAACTGCCTAGCAGTTGAAAACCACAAGAACATTTCAACTCAACCTGAGAACATGAATTTTTCTTCTCTCTTGTATCTGTTTTCTCTAACATGCTCATCAGTCAATGAATTTCAGCAGTCCTGCTAGATTATTCTAGACAGAACCCAGGATTTTTTCCTATACTTCCCTATATGTTCTATCAGTGTCTGTCTTCTGTCTGTCTGTATGTATGTCTTCCTTCCTTCCTTTCTTTATCTCATTCTTTCTTTCATTCTTCTTTATTTAAACTGTTTCCTATATTCTAACTTTAAAAGTTTTACTAAGACATATTAATATATAATATATATATACACTAATTAACATCATAAAAGTCACCAAATTGTATGTTTACAATTATATGATACTAAATTTAATCAAAACCCTTGTGCAGTGATCATAATATTCTAGATGCAGAGTGTTTTCATTATGACAAAATTATTCTTTTGATAGTTTGCAGTTAATACATATTATTACTTCTCCCAGTCTCAGGTAAAAACTAATCTGCCTCTACTCATAAGTTTTGCTTTTATGATTATTTCATTGAATAAAATCATATAATGTTCATGATTCATGGTCTAGTTGCTTGCAACTTGTAAGGTGTTTTTAAAGTACTCTTACAGTGTATTCTGTGTAAACACAGTTACTGTATTTTCCTCAGTTCTGTTCTTTGCTTATCTTTTCAAATAAATAACTTTTGACTCACTTACCTTTTCGATTTATTCCTGCTTTTCATTTTTATGAATTTTTGCTAGGATCTTGATTGGTTCTTTTCCTTTGGTACCATGAGTTCAATATTCTTTCCTAATCCTAGGTTTACTCCTATGAGAACTTCGATTATTTTTTAAAGCTTTCTTCTTTTCATATGTAGTCTTCCAAAGCTATAAAATATCCTTCTAAGTAATGTTTTAGCTTCAGGATAACTGTTGTTATATTTTTTGAAATTGAATATATTAAAATATGTCATATTTTTTGTTTTTAATTATAGTATTTGACCACATACACTATTAAGTTGACTTTTTTATTTGTAAGTTTTAAAGTTTTCCAATTTTGCTATTAATTTCTGAATTAATTCTGTTGTGGTTGGTAAGTATATTTTTGAATAATTTCTAGTCACTTAATTTTGTAATTTTTGTTATTGCGCCTAGCATAGAATGGTATACTCATGTGATTCCCTACTCTAAAATTGATTAAGAGTATTTTACTGTTCTTAAATTAAAAGCTGTAATTTTATGTTACTGTGAAAACCCCTGATATTTTAGCTATCATTTATCTTATTACTTTCTTATTTTCATGCACACTAACAGATCACTCTTTTATACATTCTTTCTGGATCACCATGTTTGCTAATATTACTTACCTAACCTCTTATTTTCTTCTTACATCTCACAATAAATATCAGTTCATCTTAATACCTTCAGGAAGTAACTCCATCTTGATTGTTTTTGCTGTGTACTCAGCACATGGTATGGTAGGTAGAGGACTAATAAATTAGTATATGAACAAAGAGACAATTGGAAAACTTTGACCTGGTAATGCAGAAAGTAATATAACAGCTAGCACTCAATTGATATCTCATTGATATTGAATATGGGAGATATTAAAAGTTATAAAAATTATTAAAGATAAAGTATTCAGAAAAAAAATGATGACCAAAAAATGAGCCTGCCACCAGTCCATCTGATAGAAGGAAAGAGCCAGTTGTCCTCAGTCAATGTATATCTTAGCAAGATTCATATTTCTCTCTCTTATTTCTCTTTCTCTCCCCCTTTCTCTCTCACTCACACACATACAAACCAATAAAAAAATAAACATAGAAATTTAAATATAATTAATTTTATATTAATAAATATAACATAATAAACATACACTGGTATTAAATTAAAATAAAGATAATCATGTTTAAAATGAATGAAACAAAGCAAAGAATTGGATATTCTAATTTATATCATCCACACCTTGACATGTTAAATAGTCATGAATTAATTAATTATATGGACCATATAATTAAACAAGTAATGTTTTAATGAATTGAGTCAAATAATATATTAGAATTATATGCACTATAATAGAAGATATACTTCCAATCTTCCTATATGAATACATAAAGCATTTAAAAATCAGGATGTTTGAGTTTACAAGTAATGGTAAAGTCCTTTCTCAAAACTGTAGTAAAGCCATATTATATGCCTAAAATGTGATAAAAATCAGAAATAAGAAGTGCAAATTGGTAAAACAAGAATCCTTAGAAGCTTTTTCTTGCCAATAACCACATAATTTGTATTTTTGAGTAAAATCTAGAAATTAACAGAGACTCTATTATGCCGCTGTCTTGTATTAAAACCATATTAACTGAGGCAGACATGAATCAGGCTTTAGAACACAATCTTACTAATAACCCTACCCTGGCATAGTCCTTATAAATTCCAGAAGAGACTCTTTACCATCCAACTGTTCCCAGGAAAGGAAAGATGTTATTTTATTCACTAGTCTTTCAAGATTTCTGAGAAGATATCACAGAAGCTCTAATTTGGGGAAAGATCTTATTGAAACACACAAAATTACAAACCACGTTACCATGAAACTTGAAAATGTTTTACTGTTTTAAAAAAAAACTATTCAATAAAGGATATATATGATTATGGAGTGACTGGATAGGGTGATCTATAGAAACAGAAAGTAGATTCATAACTGAAGGCTAGGAAGGTGGTTCAATAGGTAAAGTGTTTGTTGCACAAGTGTGGGGACTTGAATTCAGATCCTTTGCACTCATATGGAAAGCCAAAGTCAAGAAAATCAGTACACCCAACACTCAGAGGTAGAAAAATTGGTGGGACTTGCTGACCAATAGACTACCTAAACTGGTGATTTATTGCTTTAGTAAGACTATTAGGTGGAATGCGGTAAGCAAAGATAACAGATCTCAACCTCTGGTCTCCAGATGTATATACATAGGCACATGCACACACCCACATGTACATATATTCACATACACCAAAAATTTATATATAGCTTAAGATTGAAGAGATGAATATTTGCAGCTATGCTAGTCAATGTTTTTTAATGAAATTATTGTAAACTTAACTGCAAGGCTGTTAAAAAAATCTATAGAGTTTAGCCTAATAACAAACAATTGTACAATTGTAGTTTTGCCTTAATAAAGCTGAAAATAAGGTCAAATGGTAAATGAATAGATATATATAATACTTGATAGTCAAGCCATGTGAAAGGAAATACAATATAAATCAAATATATGACTCAGACACAAAGAAATTGTTTATGATGCATGGAGCTACCAAGGGCACTTTGAAGGAAGAGAAGACAAAGATTATTTAAAGATAAAACTAAAATGCCCAAATCTGTAACATACGTGCCAAATAATGCTCAATGATATTCAAATTCAGGAAAATGGAAATTAATATGATAAATAAGACTGAAAAATTGGCAATAACTAACAATAATCTTGTGGAAATAGTAATTTTTAGTGTATCAATGGCAAAGTTAAATAGTCCTATATCACAAGGTGAGTTACTCTGTGAATATATATAAGTTTAGAAATATATAATATCCTATTATAATCTAATAATTTGACTTCTATAAAGTTCTCAAACATGTTCACAAGATGTTAAACAGCATATCATTATTATTAGCTGTAAAATTAAAATAAAACAAGCTTTCATTAATATCAGAATTGTTAAATGTATCTTAGTCTTCTTGGTGAGGCAATAAACAGAAATAAAGCAGTTACAGAAACATGTATCACATTAATAATGTTAGTATATAACCTTGCACAAGAATTACAAGCTGTAGAGAGCATAAAAGCTTCATAGCAATCATATAGAAATATAAAATATGCAATATTTGTTATTTAAGGATTCAGTAGCTAAGATGGTCTAAGTTGTGCTGTGGTAAAATCAAAAAAAATAATCTTAGATGCTATAAGCAACAGAAATCTATTCCTCCCATGTGCTGCATATCAGCTGTGGGTTCACAGAAGATTGTGTATCCAAATCATCTTTATTCAAGGGCTCAGAAGCTAGAATAGCTGCTATCTGTAAAGTTGTGGGTTGTCATGAATGATGGGAATAGAGCTTTTGACAATATCAGATAAGTATCTGTAGAATTTGTCCTCAAAATGGTATGTGTTGCCCCTAACATTAATTTAATCACTAGATATAATAACATATTGCCCTTCAACCATAAGAGATGCAGTAAATATAATACTGTTATATACACAGAAATCTAAGAGCTAAAAACTACTTTGTGTCATAATTACCTACCAATTTGGGAATGTGGAGACATCTAGTTCAGTATATTTCTCAGTAGCACAGAAAAATTAAAAATCCTTAGTAACTGGTGTGAAAAAGCTGAGGTTATACACTGCTTATATTTATAGGTTTATGGAAAACTCAATGAAGCATACTAAGATATTGGTATGTTTTAAAGCACTATGGTAAGTACATAGTTGCTTCTTTTACTGGACTATGTAACTGTATATACTGTAGGATTGTTTAGTAGCTTTAATATATAAGAAGAAAACAAAACTAAATTGATAATAACATCATATTTAGGAAGGAAGAAAATCAAATATTAGGAAAGAAAAAGACAAATTATCCCCAGTACATCACTGAAAAGGTTAAAATAATACATTCATTTTACAGTTCTATTGTTTTTGTTTGCTTCTCAGAGGTAGAAGGTCAGTATCTACTGATGAAGACAGCATGCACTTCAGACATAAGGTCCAGAAGCCCCGGAGCTGGAACTGCCTGAATGTGTCCTCCCTGAGAACTAGCCTTCATGATACCAGGAGGCAACATGCAAGCTTCCTAGTGAAGGAACATTCAACATTCCTACCTGGGTCTAACATCCGTGAACCACAATGAAAAGTATGGCATGATAACCATAAGGGTACAGAAGTAACACACATATTTTGACAGTAACAAACAACTCTCTAATTAGATAGATGTAAGACCCATTCAACTGAAGGAAATTGTACCTGGTACTTGTAACTTAGAGAACTACCCAGAGAAAATGAAAACATGGATTTTGAAGAACTAACAACCACAACTTTACTAAGCCAGTATAATTCCTAAATACACTTTAAGTATTAGTCCTTATACTCACAGGTAAATGTAGCCTACAACCCTCATCAAGGAAACATTGTTGTAACGAGACCATTACAGAAGGGCACACTTAATCAAATGCACAGTTGTAGAGTTTGGTCCCAACAATCTACAAAATATGTTCAGTACCTATAGCTCAGGGAACATTGTAAAAGAAGGAATAGAATGATTGTAAAAGTCAAAGGATCAGGGAATTGATATGAGACTGTGTGTCCTAGCAATGTCCAAAGCTACGCCTGTACAGAATCATAAACATGACTGCCTAAATTGAATCTGAACAAGGACAGCAGCAGACTTGCCAAAGTGGGAGGGGAAAGCCCATGAGGCCTCAACCATCCACAAATAAGTGTAGGCAACAAAGGAGTGTTGGGAGTCGAAGAAATAGTCTTCTCCAGGGAAAACTACAATTTGCTATTCAATATCAAATGGTCAGTTTTGAAAATGTACATGAGTGATATACAGACTAAGAAGTCTTTACTGAGGAATATATCTATATATAATTTCAGAACTAGATAGCATGGCTGACATTTACTCAGTGCCTCTATAGAACATATATTTTTGAATATCTTACATTTCTTTCTCTCTATTATACCTTCTTCCTTTATCTTTTCTTACTGCTTCTTTCAATTCCTTTCCAAAGAAGGTTTCTCTAACACTATACCAATCAATAATGACTATGCATATTAAACTGTTTATGTAAAACTTTTATAATTACTTTTATAACATAGCATAATCTTAATCCCTACACTGAACTTTAAAAAGGCAGAAAAATGTGAAAAAACTTATAAACATATAATTAACTTTTAGCAAAAATCTTATAAGAATGTTTGTGAATACAATCTAATAGCAAATAAATAATAAACTATATAATGATTTAAAATCATTCTAGGAATTCAAATAGTTAAATAACAATAATTCCATAAAGCATTTTAAGTACAATTCATCATGTTGTATATGATTTTAGTAAATGCCAATAAAAAATCAATTTATAAAATTGAACTTAATTAAAACATAAGCTCTTCCTTAACAAGTACATTGTTCAAATTATAAAACACGATATGTTTATAAAATAAGTGCAGAGACCCTTATGGGAGTCAAATGACAAGCAAGAGGACAAAGTAAAATGAGATAAGAGTAGACAAGAAGGATCATCAAAAAAGATCTATTCACAATAGCCAAGAAATTGGAAACAACCTAGATATCCATCATTAGATGAATGGACAATGAAAATATGGTACAGTTGCACAATGAGATATTGTTGAGCTGTTAAAAATGAAATCATGAACTTTGAAACTGAATGGATGGAGGTAGAAAAAGCTCATACTGAATGAGGTAAACCAGACCCAAAAAGACAAATATGGTATGCATTCTCTTATATGTGGATGTTAACTTTTAAAACTTTGATAGGCATGCTAGAATACACATAACTACAAAGATTAGGTACAGAGTAAAGGACTAGCAGAACAGGAATATCTCCTAAAGAAAGGAAAATAGAATACAGAGTTATGGAGAGACAGGGAGAAGACAGGAAGGGAAGGATTAAACAGGGATAGGGAGAGAAAGGAGGTAAGGGAGGAAATATGGGGCAGGACAACTAACACAAAAGAACATTGGAGTGGTCAAATGAACACCTACTGTTGTAGAAGAACCTTAATAGATATAGAAATCTAAATGAAGTCACCAAATAAAACTCCAACTAAATATCCCTCATCACCAAGTGAAACCTCCAGTGCCAGAAATAGGTAATATCAAAGTTGTTTGCCAAAGGAGCCCCATGGAAACTCACAAACAAACAAGGCTATTATCAAGGCTGTCAGATGTTCTCTAAAAGCTTACTGTAATGACCTATTGCTGAAGATATGGCTTACATATCTCAGTGAACACAGGGAAGTCAAGCTAGTGCTTAAGCAGCATCTTCACCCCTACTGACTAGTGTTAATGGTACTAGATGGTACTCTGACCACTACCAAAAGGTAACCATCTATCTAGTTACAAACCAGGTGATCTACATAAGTTACTTGACTGAGTGATATTTTGGTACAATAGTGGCACAAATGTTTTTGTAGTAGCTAAACACATTCTGATTGGATTTAAAGCCTATTACATGAAAGGGAATCTCAGAGTCATTTTGATTTGCATTTCCCTTATGGCTAAGGATGTTGAAAATTTCCTTAAGTATCTTTCACCCATTTGAATTCTTCGTTGAGAATTTTGTTTAGATATGTACCCCCATTTTAATTGGATTATTTGATATTTTGATGTCTAATTTCTTGAGTTCTTTATATATTTTGGAGATAAGTTTTCTGTCTGATGTGGGGTTGGTGAAGATCTTTTCCCATCCAGTAGGCTGTCTTTTTGTCTTATTGACTGTGTTCTTTGTTTTACAGAGCTTCTCAGTTTCAGGAGGTCCCATTTATTTATTGTTGTTCTCAATGTCTGTAATACTGGCATTATATGGAGGAAGTGGTCTTCTGTGCCCATGCATTGAAGGTTGCTTCCCACTTTCTCTTCTATCAGGTACAGGTCAGACTTATATTGAGGTCTTTATTCCATTTGGACTTGAATTTTGTGCATGAGGATAGGTATGGATCTATTTGCATTTCTCTATATGCTAATATCCATTTACACCAGCACTATTTGTTGAAGATGTTTTCTTTTTCCATTGCATAATTTTATTTTCTTTTTAAAAATTCAGGTGTTCATATGTGTGTGGATTAATATCTGTGTCTTCAGTTCAATTCCATTGATCAACCTGTCTGTTTTTATGCCAATACCAAACTGTTTTCATTACTGTAACTCTGTAATAGAGCTTAATGTCAGGGATGCCTCCAGAAGTTCTTTTATTGTACAGGATTGTTTTGGCTATCCTGGGTTTTTTGTTTCTCCATATGAATTTGAGTATTGTTCTTTTGAGGTTTGTGAAGAATTGTGTTGGGATTTTGATAGGGATTGCATTAGATCTATAGGTTGCTTTTGATAGGATTGTCATTTTTATTATGTTGATCCTACCTCTTCAAAAGCAAGAGGAGCATGGGGTTGGGGGAAAAGAAAAGTAGAAAGGGAGAAAGAGGGGAGAAGGGGAGGGGCAAGGAGAACTAGAGGGAATGGGATGGTCAAGATGGGGGAAGGACAGAGACTGAGGACAAAGAAAGTGAAATTTTGATTGAGGGAGCCATTACATAACTAGCAAGAAACCTAGCACTAGAGAAATATCCAGGAATCAACAAGGATGACCCCAGCTAAAACTCTAAACAATAGTGGAGAGACTTCCTGAACTGGCATTACCTGTAGTCAGATTGATGTGACAATCTTAAATGTCATTTTAGAACCTACATCCAGCAATTAATGGAAGCAGATGCAGAGAACCACAGCAGAACTTTGGGCTGATCTTCCAAAGACCAGTCGAAAAGAGGAAGAGTAAGAATATGATCAAAGTGGTCAAAGACCATGATGGGGATACCCACTGAAACAGCTTACCTTAGCTAATGAAAGCCTTCCAACTCTAGCCTGACAGCGAGGGAACCAACACAGAACAAAATTAAGCCCTCTTAGTGTGAGTTACAGTTGTATGGCTGGGGAGGACTGTGGGATCACTGGCAGTGAGACCAGGATTTATTCCTACTACTTGTTCTGGATTTTTGGAACCCATTCTACCTGGAGGGATACCTTGCTCAGTATAAATATAGTGGGGAGGGCCTTGTTCCTGCCTCAAAGCAATATACAAGACTTTGTTGACTCCTCATGGGAAGCCTTACTCTTTCTGAGGAGTGGATGGTGGAGGGATGGAGGTAGGGGGAAAGGTGGAGTACACAGGAGGAGGGGAGGGAATAGAAAATAAATGTGGCATATAAAATGAGAAAATATATTTTTTAAAAAAATTAAAAAATGCAACAGAAATTAAAATCAGGTAACTCATTCTAAAGCACCGTAAACAAAGAGGAAGAAATAAAAAAAATAGAGAAAGGAGGTATGGTAGTTTTATGGGTAGGGAGGATCTTAGAGGAGATGAGGGATGGGAAATCATAATTAGAATATATTATATAAATTTTCAATATGAAAATAATAAAATAAAATCCCACAAAGATCTTTATGTTTATATGAAAAGAATGGAGGACCTTGAGGGAGTAAGGAGGAAGACCAACAGAAGGAAGAAGAAAGAAAAGGGGTCAAGAGCAGGGAAGGAGGATCAACAGAATCAGTGGTGTATGAAAATGCCATAATGAGAAACATAGCTTTGCTCCAAAACTGAGAGGACTAATAGGCGAGTAAATAGCCTCACAGTGTGACACCCCACTCTCTAGGACTTCCACAGTGGAACAAAATCCCTGGCCCCTTCTTCAATTCCCTTGGCTTTTCTAGCCAGCCAGCAGGAGAGTTTTCTGCAGGTTGGCTCCCCCAACACCCAACCCCATCCACCGGACCCCAAACTCGCCTTTCCTCCTGCAACCTCAGAGGAACTCTGAAACACAGCTTGCTCCAATACTGAGGGGACTTAAGAGATGAGTAAACAGTCACATCTTGGGATACCACACTCTTAGGACCTCGACAGTGAGACAAAACCCCAGGCCCCTTTCCCATCTACCTTGGCTTTTCTAGCCTGTCATGAGGAGAGTTTCCTGCAGAAAGGCTTCCCTATTACCCAGTCCCATCCACCAGATCCTGCAAACTACTGGCCCCATCCAACACCAAAGTCACCTCTCCTCCTGCAATCTTGGTGGAACTATGAAACACAGCTTGTTACAATACTGAGGGACTAAGAAATTCCTACAATACTGAGGGGACCAAGAGCTTGCTACAATACTGAGGGGACAAAGAGTTGCTACAACACTGAGTGGACAAACAGAGAGGACCAAGAGAGCGAACCAGGAGAGAAGACCAAGAGAGCAGGCTTAGACCTCAGAGGCTTCCTGACACACAAATATTGACAGTATATTGTGTTGACTGAGGTTTTCTGTCCCACCAGGTCCCACAGCTGCTTAGCCCCAAAGAAACACACAAAAATCTACATTAATTATAAACTGATTGGCCCATTAGCTCAGGATTCTTATTAACTCTTATAATTTATATTAGCCCATTATTCTTGCCTATGTTAGCCCCGTGGCTCAGTACCTTATTCAGTGAGGAAGTCACATATTGCTTCCTCTGCATCTGGGTCACAACTACAACAGAAAAGACAAACAACAACAAAAAATTTCCAAACACTCAGACAGCCACTGCAAGGATTGGACCATGGTGCAACAACATTAATGGCCTCATTTGAAGGAAGAGATGGGTGGGTGCCAATGCAAGAATTTATCCAACAACTTAAAAAGCAACATGGTAATGCCAGAACCCAGTGGTCACACAACAGGAAGACTTGATCATCCTAACCCAGAAGAAGCAGAAGAAAACGACTTTACATGTAACTTTATGAAAATGATGGAGACCTGTAAAGAAATGATAGAAACCTTTAAAGACCTGTAAAGAAATGGAGGAAAAGACAAACAAAAAATGGAAGAAATTAATAAACACCTCAAAGAAACCCAAGAAAACCAAGAAAAAACAAACAGGTGAAGCAAACAATTCAAGACTTGAAGACTCAAATGGCGGTAATGAAGAAAACACAAACCAAGGGAATTCTTGAAATGGAAAATCTGGGTAAGTGAGCAGGAACTACAGAGACAAATATAACCAACAGAATACAAGAGATAGAAGAAAGCATCACAGGTATTGAAAATAGTATAAGAGGAAATAGATTCATTGGTCAAAGAAAACATTAACTCCAACAAATTCTTATTACAAAACATCTAGAAAATCTGGGACACCATGAAAACACTAAGTCTAAGAATAATAGGGATACAAGAATGAGAAGAACTCCAGCTCAAAGGAACTGAAAATATATTCAACAAAATCATAGAAAAAACTTTCCCAACCTAAAGAATGATATCTTTATGAAGGTACGAGAAGCTTACAGAACACCAAATAGACTGGATCAAAAAAAGTGCCCTTGCCATATAATAATCAAAATGTAAAACGTACAGAGTAAAGAAAGAATATTAAGAGCTTCAAAGGAAAAAGTTCAAGTAACATATAAAGGTAAACCTATCAGAATTATACCTGAATTCTCAATGGAAACCATGAAAGCCAGAAGGTCCTAGGCAGATGTGCTGCAGACACTAAGAGACCACGGATGCAAGCCCAGACTTCTATACTGAGCAAAGCTTTCAATCACCATCGATAGAGAAAACAAGATATTCCATGACAAAAACAGATTTAAACAATACATATCCATAAACCCAGCCCTACACAAAGTAATAAAAGAAAAACCCCAACCCAAGGAAGCTAACTACACCCACAAAAAAACAGGTAACTGCTGCAGGAGCTCCTTCTGCTCCTTCAGCCAATAGCCTTTAAGATACCAGCCCACTTGGGCATGGTCTCTTTTGTTTTAAAAAGCAGTGGTAGGCCTGCTTGCTCTCTCTTGCTTCGGACTCTGCTTTCACCTACTAGACTCCTTTCCTGGTTGCACAGAGGGCTGTTGTCTAGGATGGAGATCTGTAAGATTTCCCTTTAAATAAATAACCCTTTTATTAATCAAAATTCCAAACTGGTATGGGATTGTTTTGTGACTTACACCTTCAGGCAACAGATAATCCCCCACCAGTAAAACCCAAAGAAGGGAAACACACAGACACTTCTACCGAAAAATAACCAGAATTAACAACCACTGGTCAATATCACTTAATATCAATGGACTCAATTCACCTTTAAAAAGACATATTCTAAGAGAATGGATACAAAAACAGGATCCAGCCTTCTATTGTATAAAAGAAATATATCTCAACCTCAAAGACAGACATGACCTCAGAAGAAAGGGTTAGGAAAAGGTTTTCCAATCAAATGGAGCTAAGAAACAAGCAGGTATAGCTATACTAATATCTAACAAAGTAGATTTCAAACTACAATCAATCAGAAAAGGTGGAGAAGGACACTTTATGCTCATAACAGAAATAATTCATCAAGACATAGTCTCAATCCTGAACATCTATGTCTATAATATACAAACGGACACATATGTAAAAGAAACATTACTAAAACTTAGAACACACATCAAGCCACACACATAAATAGTAGGAGACTTCAACACCCCACTATTGCCAATGGACAGGTCAAGCAGACAGATATTTAACATAGAAATTAGAAAACTAACAGATGTCTTGAATCAAATGGACTTAACAGACACCTATAGAATATGACACCCAAACGCAATAGAATATACCTTCTTCTTAGCACCTCAAGGAACTTTCTCTGAAATTGATCACATACTCGGTAATAAAGCAAATCTCCACAAATACAAAAAAAAAAAAAGAGGAAACCCCTATGTCTTATTGGATCACCATGGATTAAAGTGAGAATTTAACAACAATACTACTCTCAGAAAGCCTACAAACTAATGGAAATTGAACAGTGAACTACTGAACCATCCCCGGGTTAAGGAAGAAATAAAGAAATTAAAGACTTCCTAGAGTTCAACGAATATGATGGCACAACATATCCAAACCTATGGGACGCTATGAAAGCAGTGTGAAGAGGAAAGTTCATAGCACTAAGTGCCAACACAAGGAAAATGGAAAAAGTTTACATTAGTGACTTAACAGCACACCTGAAAAGCTCTAGAACAAAAAGAAGCAGACTCAGTCAGAAGGAGTAGAAGATAGGAAATAATCAAATTAAGGGCTGAAATCAACAAAATAGAAACAAAGAAATCAATACAAAGAATAAATTAAGTGAGGATCTGGTTCTTTGAGAAAATCAACAAGATAGACAAACCCTTATCCAAACTAATCAAAAGGCAGAGAGAGACCTTCTGAATTTAAAAAATCAGAAATGAAAAGGGAGACATAACAGACACTGAGGAAATTCAGAGAATCATTACGTCATACTACAAAAACCTGTACTCCACATAATCGGAAAATGTAAAAGAAATGAACAATTTTCTAGATATATACTATATACCAAAATTAAATCAAGACAAAGTGAGCAATTTAAATAGACCCATAAACTGCAAGGAAATAGAAGCTGTCATCAAAAACCTCCCAACTAAAAAATGCCTAGGGTAGAATGATATTCGTTCAGAATTCTATCAGAACTTCCAAGAAAAGCTAATGCCTATACTCCTCAAAGTGTTCCACATAATAGAAACAAAAGGAACATTGCCAAACTCTTTTTATGAGGCTACAAATACCCTAATACTAAAGCCACACAAAGACTCAACCAAGAAAGAGAATTACAGCTCAATCTCACTCATGAACATGGATTCAAAAATATTCAATAAAATACTGGCAAACCGAATCCAAGAACACATAAAAAATTATCCACCATGATCAAGTCAGCTTTATCTCAGAGATGCAGGGCTGGTCCAACATACAAAAATCTATCAATGTAATTCAACATATAAATAAACTATATGATTATTTCATTAGATGCTGAAAAAGCATTAGACAATATCCAACACCCCTTCATGATAAAGGTCTTGGAGAGATCAGGGATACAAGGATCATATCTAAATATATTAAAAGAAATATATAACAAGCCAACAGCCAACATCAAATTAAATGAAGAGAAACTCAAAGCGATTTCACTAAAATCAGGAAAAAGACAGGATGTCCACTCTCTCCATATCTCTTCAACATAGTGCTTGACGTTTTGGCTATAGAAATAAGACATCAAAAGGAGATCAAGGGGATTCAAATTGGGAAGGAAGAAGTCAAATTTTCATTATTGCAGATGATATGATAGTATATATAAGTGACCCCAAAATTCTACCAGAGAACTCCTACAGCTAATAAATGCCTTCAGTGATATGGCAGGATACAAGCTCAACTAAAAAAAAAAAAAGCAGTAGCCCTCATATCTATATACAAATGATAAAGAAGCTGAGAGGGAAATCAGAGAAACATCACCTTTCACAATAGCCACAAATAACATAAAATATCATGAGGTAACACTAACCAAAAAAGTGAAAGACCTATTTGACAAGAACTTTAAGTTTTTAAGAAAGAAATTCAAGAAGATACCAAAAACCGGAAAGATTTCCCATGCTCTTGGATCAGTAGGATCAATGTAGTAAAAATGGTAATCCTATCAAAAGAAATCTATAGATTCAATGCAAATCCCAACATCAGAATACCAACACAATTCTTCAGAGACCTTGAAAGAACAATAATTAAATTCATATGAAAAAAACAAAAAACCTAGGATAGCCTAAACAATCCTGCACAACAAAAGAACTTCTGGAGGCATTACCATCTTTGACATCAAGCTCTATTACAGAGCTACAGTAATGAAAACAGCTTAGTACTGGCAAAAAAAAAAAAACAGAGATGTTGACCAATGGAATTAATCGAAGACCAATATATTAATCCACACACCTATGAACACCTGAT
The DNA here is from genome assembly GCA_004026605.1 of Ondatra zibethicus. Taxonomy (NCBI): domain Eukaryota; kingdom Metazoa; phylum Chordata; class Mammalia; order Rodentia; family Cricetidae; genus Ondatra; species Ondatra zibethicus. Next base: position 1,822 of record PVIU01025972.1, on the reverse strand, counting down.
TTTTAATGAAAAAGCTAAAATTATGCAATGGAAAAAAGAAAGTATCTTCAAGAAATGGCACTGGCATAACTGGATGTCAACATGTAGAAGAATGAAAACAGATCCATGTCTATCCCCATGCACAAAAGTCAAGTCCAGATCGATTAAAGACCTCAATGTAAATCTGACCACACTGAACCTGATAGAAGAGAAAGTAGGAAGCAGTCTTCAATGCATGGACACAGAAGACCACTTTCTAAATATAACCCCAGTAGCACAGACACTGAGAGCAACAATAAATAAATGGGACCTCTTGAAACTGAGAACCTTCTGTAAAGCAAGGGACATAGTCAATAAGACAAAAGGGCAGCCTACTAAATGTGAAAAGATCCTCACCAACCCCACATCAGACAGAGGACTGATCTCCAAAATATCTAAAGAACTCAAGAAATTAGACATCAAAATATTAAATAATACAATTAAAAATGGGGTACAGATCTAAAGAGAGAATTCTCAACAGAAGAATCTCAAATGGCCAAAAGATTCTTAAAGAAATGTTCAACATTCTTAGCCATCAGAGAAGTGCAAATCAAAACAACTCTGAGATACCATCTTACATCTCTCAGAATGGCTAAGATCAAAATCACCAATGATAGCTTGCTGGAGAAGATGTGGAGTAAGTGGAACACTCATCCTTTGCTGGTGGGAATGCAAACTTATACAACCACTTTGGAAATCAGTATGGCAGTTTCTCAGAAAATTGGGAATCAACCTACCTCAGGATCCAACAATCCCACTCTTGGGTATATACCCAAAGAATGCTCAGTCATACTACCAAGGCATTTTTTCAACTATGTTCATGACAGCATTATTTGTAATATCCAGAACCTGAAAACAACCTAGATGCCCCTCAACTGAGAATAAATAAAGAAAATGTGGCACATTTACACATTAGAGTACTACTCAGCAGTAAAATACAATGACATCTTGAATTTTGCATGTAAATGGATAGAATTAGAAAACACTATCCTGAGTAAGGCAACCCAGACCCAAATAGATGAATATTGTATGTACTCACTCATAAGTGGATACTAGCTATAAACAAAGGATATTGAGCCTGTAGTTTATGATCCTAGAGAAGCTAAATAATAAGGTAAGCCCTAACGAAAGCATATATAGATCCACTTGGAACTTGGAACAAACAAGATTGCCTGAAAAAAATTGGAGCATGGGGGTGGGGGGTGTAGGAAGAATGAAAGGGGAAGAAAAGGGGAGGGGGAGGAGAACTTGAGGGAATGGGATAGTCGAGAAGGAGGAAGGACAGAGATGATAGCAAGGAAAAAAATATCTTGATTGAGGGAGCTATTATAGGGTTAGCAAGAAACCTGGCTCTAGAGAAATTCCCAGGAATCGACAAGGATGACCCCAGCTAAGACCCTAAGCAATAGAGGAGAGGGTGCCAGAACTGGCCTTGTCCTTGCAGTCAGACTGATGAATATCTTAAGTCTCACCATAGAAACTTTATCCAGCAATTGATGGAAAAAGAAGCAGAGACCTGCACCGGAGCACTGGACTGAGCTTCCAAAGTCCAGTAGGAGAGTGGGAGGAATGAGAATATGAGCAACCACGTCATAACCATGATGGGTACATCCACTGAAACAGTCTACCTGAGCTAATGGGAGCTCACCAACCCCAGCCAGATTGGGAAAGAACAAGCATAGGACCAAACTAGTTCCTCCAAATGTGGTTGACAGTTTCATGGCTGGGGCAAACAGAGGGGTCACTGGCAGTAGCACCAGGATTTATCCCTACTTCATGTACTGGCTTTTTGGGAACATATTCT
>PVIU01025971.1:0-22743 GCA_004026605.1 Ondatra zibethicus | reverse complement strand
GCACAATAAAAATACAGTAGTTACTCATCTGTGGGGACTATGTCCCCAAACGACCAGTGAATGCCTGAAACCATAGATAGTAGTAACTCTATTCATGCTGTTTTTCCCTCTGTGTGCTCCTTTTTCTTATACATACATTCCTGTGATACAGCTTAATTTATAAATTAGAAACACTAAGATGTTAACAATAACTAATGATAGAATAGTACAATTATGACAGTATGTTGTAATAAAAGTGATGGTAATGAGGCCTCTTTGATACTTCCCTTCTCTCCTGTTGTATTAATAGAACCCAAGATAAGCAATACCACAACAGTGAACATGAAAGCAAAGATAGCTACTGAATGGTCCAAAGGAGAGTAGCAAATACAGTGTGGGTACACTGGACAAAAGGAAAACACATGTTAGAAAGAGTCATGTGGCATGAGATTCCATCACACAACTGGGGCAGCACACAACACAACCTCCATTGCTTATTTCTGCAATTTTCCATTTACAATTCTTAGATGACAGCAGACTAAAAATAACTGAACCATGCAAAATAAAACTATACATAAATGGGGGGACTATGGCAGCTTGACCCTATCTGTGTAATCCTGAACTAAAAGTTAACACATATAATGATATGGGAGTCCCCTCTGTGTGCTGTGATTATCATTAATGAATAAAGAAACTGCCTTGGCCTGTTGATAGGTAAGAACTTACGTAGGCAGAGAAGACAGAACTGAATTCTGGGAGGAAGAAGGCAGAGGCAGAGAGATGCCATGGATCTGCTGCACTGCCATATGGCAATACACAGATTAATAGAAATGGGTTAAATTAAGATGTAAACTTAGTCAATAAGAGGCTAGAGCTAATGGGCCAAGCAGTGATGTAATTAATACAGTTTCTGTGTGGTTATTTCAGGGCTAAGCAGTGTGACCTCTGGCTCTTTCGGGAGACGAGCATTTGGATGGGGTTTGTGAGCAGACTGCTGCAGCTTGCTTGATGGTAACTTGAACCGGCTGTGTGCCTGGAAGTGGGGTGGTGTGTGTGGCTCAGAGAGGCAAGCAGCTCATCAGGCTGGACTGTGCAGAGCTAGCAGGAAGTACTGTATATACCATAGTAATAGTGCAGCTTAAGTTTTAGACTGGGCAGGCAAAGAGGTAGTACCATATTACCACTAACAATGATGCAGCTGAAGTTTTTAAGAAGTGCTTAGCATTCTAATAAGTGTTCCTGGACAGTAAAGAATTACAGATTCACAATAGGACAAATTCAGACAAAAATACCTCTAAATGGGTCACAGTGTTGGGTAAATGTACGTAGGCTTGGAAGAGAGAAGAAAAAGAGTATAGAGAGTAATAAAATAAAGTTAATGTTTTTTTTAAAAAAAAGGTAAAGTCTTTAAAGAGTCAGAGTACAGATAATCATACATTAAAGGGAGTAAAGGAAAATAAGCTACATAAAGATGGAAAATTCACAGAGAGTCTGGATTACATATATTATTTTGTTTTCTTTGAATTTTTGACTGTGAAATGCCTAAGTACAGAGAGATATTTCATTGTATGGGCTGCTAAGCTAAATCAGCATGCATATTATAAATGTATCTTGACTTCAAAATTTGGGTCTAAGGATATGGTGCTTTGGAAAAGAGGTTCTTCTTTTGTCTCTACAAAGGATGAGAGCCTGTGGATTCATTCTAGGCTAATATGGTATGATGGACTAAGATCCCCTGAAAGGTTGCTGTGAACACCCCCACAAAGAAAATACTTCACCCAATAAACAGCAGAAAGCAGTTTGTAGCAGTATGAACTATGCCCATATTCCCAAATATCGTTTATAGTTGTTTGTTTACATTTAAAGGGGGATATGGTATAGAGATTTGCATTTGTATGAATCTTGGTTTATTGATACAAATTTGAGGTCAATTTTGTTATGTGTATATATATTTCTGACCTTGATTAAGGTATTGTGATCGTGTGGCTCACTTAAAAATGTATGTATAATTAAGAAATACAGGTTAATAGATAATCATCTATAATAGTCAAGCTCATAGCCATATTAGTTAGATTTTTCTAGATGTACAGATATATATTTCAGTTAGTTAGGTATTCTTCTACTCTTTCAGAGACCTTCAGAATATGGCATTTAAATGTTTTAAAAATTTAGGACTTTTCATGACAATGAGACACATCTGCTCCTTGCAGCACCAATCTACTTCAAGAGGAAGATAGGCATCAAAGAGGCTCCTTATGGCTTTATTAAATGAACTAGACATGCAGGATCCACAGAGAAATGACTGCTGAACTTGCCTAAAGATGAGATGATCCTTCAGGGTTCCTGCTTCATGAAAGAGTCTGCAAGACATTCTGCTGGATACAGAAGAAAGTGACTGAACTATTTTTGAAATTTTCTGCTTCATGGAAAAGTCTGCTGGGCACTATGGGCCTGTAAGCTGAAGATGGATGCCCCAATGGTACAGAAGAACTTTGGGTGACTGTCCAGGTAGCAATATGTCTTTGTCAATTCTAGAGTTTTGGAAGTTGCTTACAATGCACTTCCTGTTTACTTAGGTAATATTATATCCATCTGGAGCCTTTGATGGAGTTTAAGAATAGATAGTAATAATAGTTTTACTTAGTTTTGATAAAAGATAAAGTAGATATAAATGTTATAACTGTGATCATTGCTTAATAACTGTTTTGTTATATGTAATTTTACTATGTTAAAGTTAAAGCCTTCCTTTTTATTTAAACAGAAAAGGGGAGGCGATGTGGGAGTCCCCTCTGTGTGCTGTGATTATCATTAATGCATAAAGAAACTGCCTTGGCCTGTTGATAGGGCAGAACTTAGGTAAGTGGGAAAGATAGAACTGAATTCTGGGAGGAAGAAGGCAGAGGCAGAGAGATGCCACGAATCCACCACCAGAGATAGACATCCTTTGCTGGTAAGACACTGCCACATGTCTTAATGTATTAATACACAGATTAATAGAAATGGGTTAACTTAAGATGTAAGACTTAGCTAATAAGAAACTAGAGCTAATGGGACAAGCAGTGATTTAACTAATACAGTTTCTGTGTAGTTATTTCGGGGCTAAGCTAGCCAGGCAGCCGGGATGAACAAGTTGCCCCTCCCTACTACAATATAACATGGTATACAACACCAGTCCAAGTCTTATTAGGAGGGGTAGTCTGCTTTTTTTATTTGTTTTTCTATTTTCTATGAAGATCATCAATTAAAATTAAGAAATGTGTTTTAAGATATCATCTCTTGTACCTCTTAACTTTATGAGAGATAAGAAGGGCTTTATATATACATATATATGTATATATATTATACACTACAATTGTTTACAATATAAATATATATTGCAATTGTAATACACACATAATATGTATATTAATAACATAATATATATCACAATTCATTCTGTAAGGAACCAATATAAGGCAGAAGTGTATAACATATCTGACAATATTTTTATATTTTTCTATGAAAGAATATATCTGTTCCTCAGTTCACTTAAGAATACATTGACCCTTTGTCTATTTGGTAGAGAATTTCTGTGTGTAATTAGTCACATATGAGTGTCACATGACCTGTGGAATACTAATAAAGAAATAAAAACAAACCAGAACAAATAGGACTGATTACTGCCTTAAGGAAGCAGGAGTTTCAGGGAGAACATCATATGAGGAACCCACCAAAGAGATTCCAAAGCACTCTTGAGGGACTGGAATGATATGGAACATGGAAGGCAAGACCCACTCAGGGATTCTGAACCTTGAAATAGTCTTTCATATATTTTCAGTATAATTGTTCTTTGAGTTAGGTACTCTGCAAAACATTCTCTCAGCCTATAATTTTCTATTTTAATGGTATCTTTCATGAATCAAGTTTCTAATTTTGATGGAATCTAATATATCACTTTTATTTCTTTTATAATTTTGTTTTGATGGTCCATCTAAGGAAGATTTCCTAACCTGAGATGATAAAAATTTTCTTTTATATTTTCTTCTAAAGGTTTTAGAGATTTAGGTTTTATATTTATGTTAAAGAATTGTTGAGTAACTTATAAATGTTTATTAACTGTAAAGTAAAAGATAACCATGCTAAAATTCACAGACCCAGAGAAGTTAGGTAACAAGGAGGATCTGAGGGGGGCATGCATAGATCTCCCAGGGACCAGGAGAGAGAGTGTGGGTGGGTGGAGGTAAAAAACATGAGGGATCATGTTGGAAGTGGATGGAGGGAGAGAGTACTGAAAGAGATGACTAGAAAGGGGGCACTCTGGGGTCAGGTAGAAACCTGGTGCAAGGGAAAATCCCATGAACCTACAAAGATGACCCCAGTTTAGACTCTTAACAATGGTAGGTGCATAACCTGAACTGACCATCTCCTGTGACCAGGCAGACTTTCAGGAGATGAACTGGGACCTCTACTGGTCCAGCCATACAACCTATGACTTATAGTCTGTCCTGCCTAAGGGAAGTGTGGAGGATTGGGGGTGGAGATAGTGGTAGTGGCAAACCAATGAGTGTTCTAGCTTCAGACCCACCACTGATATTGCCTGGAGTGCCGAAACCCAAAGGATGCATGGCCCTGAGATCTAGGATAGAACCAAACAAAGTTTGGGAGGGGTATGCCAATGTAATGATGCCTAAGAATATTCTGCTATACTCATAAATTGGTGACTACCCCAATTGTCATCAGAGATTGATCCTTCATTCAGTAACTAATAGAAACAGATGCAGAGGCCCACAACCAAGCATTGGGCCATGCTTAGGAAATCTTGCTGAAAAGAGGGCAGAAGGTTTGTACAAGCCAAGGGAATCAAGTACATCAAAAGGAAATCCATGAAGCAACTGACCTAGTCTCATAGTAGCTCAAAGAATTTAGACTGACAACCAGGGAACCTACATGGGACCAGCTGAGGCCCCCTACTTACAGTGACAGCTGTATGTATAGCTTGGTCTATTTGTGTAACTTCTAGTAGTGGGAGCAGGTGGTGTCCCTAATACTTTCACTGTATTTTTGGGGGGAACCTATCCCTCATACTGGGTTGTCTTGCTCAACCTTAATACAAGAGGAGGACCTTAATCCTACCACAATTTGATAATGCCAAGCTTTGTTGATACCCATGGTGGGCCTGCCCCTTTCTGAACAGAAATAGAAGAGGAATGTATGGGAGTAGGGGTGGAGGGAACAGGAGGAGAGGAGGGACTGGAAACTGTGCTTGGGAGGTAAATTAAATGCTCATTTTTACATAAAGATTTAAATCTTATCTGAATGTCTGAAGCTGCAGGAAAGAAAGTGTCTGCAACGCTTTTGGAAGTTGATCAATATTTTGATTTTATAATTGCCAATTCTCAAAACAACCTTTATATAAATACATAGTACAAAATAGCAGAAGCTAAGGGCATTCTAGAAATTGTTGGAAATTTTTTTTTCTAATCTCAAGCCATGATCAACTTAATGATGATTTTTATTCTACTCAAGTAAATTACTCAAACAACAATGTTTACAATAAATATCCTACCACAATACAATTCAAAGACAGACATTCTAATACTGGCATACTAAGGGATAACATATAAAATATCAAAAAATCTGTTTTTTATTTACTATATAAATATGTTTCTATAGGGGGAAAAAACACTACCTATTTATGCAGGAGAGGGAAAACCACAGCAATTCATGATATCCCATAGTCTTGAGTATGAGCTGAGATGTTTCAAGTAGCTCTTGCTGGCATTTCCTGGTGTGGTAGCATATACAAAGCAAAGTTCACACACATGTTTTCAGAACAAAGTCAGAAGAGAACTTGTGCAATGCAATATGGTCAAGCACTACCCAAAGTACTTTGGTGTAGGAGGTCCTTCTGTTGATGTATTGCTTTCATTGGTTGACTAAAGAGACTGCCTTGGCCTTTTGATAGGGCAGCCCTTAGGTGGGGGGAGTAGACAGAATGGAATTCTGGGATAGAAAAGGCAGAGTCAGGGAGAGCCGTCTGCCATGAAGCTGCCAGGTCAGACATGCTGAATCTTTCCCGGTAAGCCACGACTTGTGGTGACACACAGATTATTAGAAATGGGTTAAATGAATATGTGAGAGTTAGCCAATAAGATGCTAGAGCTAATGAGCCAGGCAGTAATTAAATGAATACAGATTCTGTGTAATTATTTCAGGACTTAAGACGGGCAGTGGGACCAAAAGCAGGCCAGTGTCTGGGATCTGGGCAGTGGGACACAGCCCGCTCCTCCTCATTCAACAGTACTTTAGATTCATTATGTGTTTGATACTGGATTGGTCGTTGTGCATTCTGAAGTCTTTTTCTGGAGCTACATTTTTTATGTCCACCACTTTCAGTCATGAAACCCCATGAGTTCATGAAGTTGAGGACCAGAGTTCCAGAGGTTTGGCTCTAGAAATCGTTCTTGTTTGCTGAACTGCTCTTCCCAAGTGTGAGGAGGCCCAAAAGTGTGAGCCCATTTCTACCTTGCCTGAAGGTCGGAGAGTTGGAATTTACTTCTGTTCCTTCAAGGTTATTGTCTGTTTCTGCCTCAAACAAAGGTCCCACCTAGATTTAACTCAGAGAGTTCTGTTCTCTCGAGGTTGTTGTCAACAGGTGTGGCTATTACTCAGACCTTGTATTTTAGGATTAGAGACCAGATGTGTTTCTACACAAAACAAAAGTCTAAGGATCCAACTACGTTCCTACTCCCTTAAGGAGATAACAATGGATTCCACCCAGGGAGTAGTTTGCCTACAGAATGTTTTGGTCTAGAGTGTGAGCATTACTTATCTTGTTCTAGCAACAAAATGTTTAACTAAGAATGTAGTCCACAACCATCAACTGGTACGTTCATTTCCTTGTATCTGTTAATGCAGTTTTTTGATCTTACCCCTACCTTTTAAGGTGGGGGGTGGGGTATTTTAAGCAATTGGAAATTAAACGTAGCAATTTCATTACTCATTGGAACTCCCTTCAAGTACTATCCTACATTTCCTGTTTTGTTTTGATTTTTTTTCACACATGTCTTTGTTCTCTTTACTATTTTTTCTAATCCCCATATCCCTACCCTGGTAAATGTTATCTTTGTCAAAACTGGTCTCCAACATCCAAGCACCTGGGCTATGTGTTTCTTTCAAAGATACTATAGTACTTTTTTTTTTCTGAAGATTCATTGGCTTAAACTGGAAGATGACATGTTACTGCAAAAGAAGCAGCCTTGAGGATTTGACCCATCCTCCAGGCACATCCATGAGATAATCCAGCACACAGCTGGGTACCACGGGATGGGAAAAGCTTTCACAGAGAATCATCCTCCTGCAGCAGATGGGAACTAAAACAGAGATCTACAGTCAGATATGAGAGAGAGAGAGAGAGAGAGAGAGAGAGAGAGAGAGAGAGAGAGAGAGAGACCTTGGAACACTCAACTCTAAAGGGAATGTCTCCTTCAAATTCCTCACCCCCTCCCCATAGCCCAGGGAGCTCTCCATGGAAGAGGAGGCAGGAAGACTAAGAGCCAAAGGGGATAGAGAATACCAGGATAACAAAGTCCTCTAAATCAACATGAACAAAGGTCATATGAACTCACATAGATTGAAGCCGCAAGCACAGGGAATGCACAGGAATGTATCAGGTCCTCTGTGTATATATTAGGGCTTTCATTTTAGTGTTTTTATGGTATTCATGAGTGCAGGAATGAGTGGGTCTCTGTTTCTTGTGCCTTCTCTGAGGCTCTTTTCCTTCTGTGCACTTGCCTTGTCCAACTTCAACGTGATTGTTTTTGTTTTTCATATTATATTTTATTTTTCTATATTTTGTTGCTATCTCTTAGAAGCCTCATCCTTTCCAATGAGACACAGAAATAGAGTATATCGAATGGGCATATTTTATTTTTCTGTATTTTGTTGTTATCTCAAGCCTGTTCTTTTCCAGTGGGAGAAAAAAAAACAGAGTATATCAGATGGCGGGTGGTGTGGAAGGGGAGTGGGAAGTTTGTGATAAGGATATATTGCATGAGAAACTAATCTGTTTTCAATAAAAAGGAAAAATAAAATAAAGACCCAAATTATCCTCCCGAGTAAAGCATAAAGAAAAAAGAAAAGAAAAGGAAAAAAAATCATGGTCTCACAGCCCATAACCAAATTCTATCAAATTTCTATCAAAAGGCCACAGTATTTTCTGTCTTTAAAGGTATAATTCATATAAAAATCACATCCCTGTTTTATACATTGTGATTCTCCTTTAATTTGGATTGTAATTAAAAACAAACAAGGCAACATTCACATGAATAACATTTTTTAACTCGGAAATTGTTATTTTGTTCTTTATTCATCAAATTGAAAGTAGATTCTGAAATGGCTTTGTTCCTTTTAATAGGAAAATCGTGTGTGTGTGTGTGTGTGTGTTTCCTCTGGAAACCTCTCACACAGAGAGCATTTTAGTTTTCCATAGTATTGCTATCATGACCTCTGAGACCTTGCAAAGTAAAGTATTTATGATCCTGAGCTTTTTTTATGGTATTGTTTCAATATTTTTGTAACATTTGTATTTCTTGCTGATGTTTTCAGCATTAAAAATCACTCAAGCTGTGCTGAAATATAATGGTATTCACTGAACCATGCCAAGGAAGGATAATTCAGTTCAGCGAGGTCATCCTAGCTCATCATGTACACAAAGGATTGGAAGAAGTTGTTGGAGAGCCTCAGTTCTCCACATAGGCAGCATCGAGTCTTCTTTCTCCAGCTAATAACTTGATGTAGAAAAACCGCCATTCTAATATAGAAATAGCTAGCTTTGAGCCTTTAGAATAAACCAAGGGAAAAATACACTGGCTAAGTTTTATGATATCAAAGTGTGGGTGATCAGTTTGTGCTGTTTGACTAATTTCTTTGCTCTGTGACCCAGACAGAAATGCAGCCTGGACATTGGGGCTAGGGCTGTATCTCAGAGTTCAAAATCACTTACACACTCAGCATGTGCAACGGCCTGGGTCCACATCCTAGAAGATACACACAAATTTTCTGATGGCAGAAATTAAGTCTCAGTAAGAATAAGCCTTTATTTCCAGTTTTGACACATCTACATCAAAGCCCCAAATGATGCTTGTTAGTCTTAGAGTAGTAGGACACATTCATACAGCTGTAAATGAGAGATGATTTTGTATTGAAGATGGTTGCATTGTGGATACTCTGACAGTCAATTTTCTCTTTTATATCTGGTCCGATTTCTTTTTATTTTTTTAATATCTGTGCCAAGGACAGATAAATGCTGACTCTTTCTCTCTTATAGCATACAGTAGTTCCTTCCTTATACTATTTAGCTTTTTAAAAATTTCCGTTTTCTGCTTCTTACTATTCAAATTTGGCCTTGATTCTACCACAAAAATAAAACAGATCTACAAAGCCAAGTGGCTGAAGAGCTAATATCCTCATGACTTACATGTGTCCTCTTCAGTTGCCCAGAACAGGTAATATTCTGAACGATAATACATAACTGAGCCCTGAAATTTAGTGGACCTACCTCATAGATGCTGTATCTTCCTACTAAAAATGAAAGCAGAACTTCCAAGTTTTCCTCCTTGAGAAATGACCTAAGTAAATACTGTAAGTTTCACAAGCAGAATAACGTGAACACATGGGATACGTCTCCAGAGCCAGAAGCTGGTTTAAATGGTGCGCCTGCGACAGCGGCTGGGTGAACTCAGGTGAGTTATCTAGTATCTATAGCTCAACGTTATCATTTGAAAAATGGGCAAAGTATTCGTTTTTATTCAACCTCAGATTCCATAGCAAAGACGATAAAATAATTTTGACGAAGACAGAATAGAAGTGTATTTGTCTCTGTGCGATGCTCCAGTGCCACAGCTCCGTGTTGCCAGGGGCTCATTCTATCAGGCTCATCTCCCGTTAGCAACACTTAGCTTCCGCGTTTTACTGAAAGGAAGAAAGGAAGAGGAAGAAAGCTTCAAAATTGTGTGGGAGAATAAATAAGAGAAAAGATGAGATTCTTTGCAACATTCTCCACTGTCCATGTCTCTGTGTGCTCACAATGTGACTTTCCCTGACATCATTGAGCAATTTAACATGTGTGTGAGACGTGGCTCATTTTACTTAAGAGGGTGCAGCAACATGGTTCACACAAGCTTTGATTCTGGGCCTCAAGATGGCTAATATTCCTTTGTTTGCTCTTTTGGAAAACCGCCATCATTTAAACACGCCTGTACTCATCCTCTGTATTAAAAAAAAAAAGAAACCCTCATTTTCCATGGCAGTGGTCACTGCACTGTCCAATTCTACAGATGGTCACAGATACATTGTATTTAACTAAAGCCAGGAAAGCCTATTAGCTGGTCACAATCCGTGATGGTTAATATCATTTGTTAGCCTGACAGGAGCCAGAATCATGAAGGAGACAAACTTCTAACGAGCATCAGCGAAGGATTATAAATTAGGTTAGTAGATGTGAGAAGAGCAACTATTCCTCGGACTGGAGTCTCAGGCAGAATGAGAGGAGAAAATGAGTGGAACACCAGTGTTCATATCTTTCTGCTACCTGACCATTCCTGTTGTAATGGTCTGCTCTGTCCCCTTTAAGAGATAAGCCACACCCACTCCCTACCCAGTCCACCAAGGCAAGCTGATCAGCTTCCAGCCTGAGTTCCCTCTCTTTTCTGTCTCTCCTCCGAAGAGGCAGCTTCTGCCTCACTCCATTCTCCCCACTCCTCCCCTTCCCTGCTTCTCTCTCTGTCTCTCTCTCTGTTTCTCTCTGTCCTTCCCTCTTTTCCCCTTACCCCCTCCCCCTCCTTTCCATAACCCACTAAATAAATATCCAACCTCACTCTGCATGGCATACCTATCCATGTCTCTGTCTCTCGCCTGCCCCGAGGCTCCCTGCCTGGGACCAGCCGCCTTCAGAGACCTGCAGCGTGGTCTCGTGGCATGTTCCTCTGTCTGTCTCTCTTCATGGTATTTGCTGCCCTTCATGGTCCATTGCAGCCAGTTGGGGAACTGCATCTTCCTACCTGGGACTGGCTGCTCTTGGGACCCACTGCCCACTGCTGCTGCTTGGGGACCTGCAGCGTTTCTGCCACTGTAGCCACTTGGGAATTTGCAGCCTTTTTATGGCCCACTGTCCACTGTAGCCACTCGGGGACCTGCAGCATTTTACTTAATACATTACACCTGTGTTGATGGGTTGTGCGTGTGCTGGTATTGTGATCCATAGTAAACCCTTTCTTCCATAAGTTGCTTTTGATAGGTATTTTATCACAACAGTAGGATGAATAGCTCCTATGTAGCCCAAATTGGAAGCCTGCGTAATAATAAATGAATATAAATTGCTCTAATCCACTAAATTTTGGGATAGTTTACTTTTCAAGTAATTAAAAGTAAATATCACTTTGGATTTAAAGCTCAAAGTCTGTTCACATCACTTCTGCTCTTGCACTAATGATGAGAATTTAGTCATTTCATACTAACTGCAAGAACAGCCATAGCCAGACCCAGTAGCCCCATGTAGAGCTACAGCAAGGTCCCTACTTTTAAAAGAAACATATAAGAAACTGTGTTGTGGAACTATGTGGACATTTATAAACATTAACTATGAAATAAATTTACAAAGGCTTTGGTACAATGACTAAACCCCAGAAAGATGCCAAAATGTTTACTTCCATTAATTAATAGGTTCAGGATTTGAAAAATACTTTATTGAAAAGAGACTCTGAGAATGGTAGTATCAAAAAATTGTAAATAGCCTCTTGTAGCTTTCCCTTGGTCCCAGATAACCCATCCCTTCTCTCAACCAGTGCAGGAAAAAGTTCCACAGAAAGAACACAAAGCCCTGAGCAGAAACATTTGCCCAATAAAGCAATGGTGTCTATGAGAGAAGATTAAACAGGCTGTGGTAGAAAGCAGGCAACAGGAATGGGAAAAAAAAAGTCTTTCCATTTTATTACCTGTCACTATATAATAAATGCAAAATGTCCCCAGAAAGCTGTCAAAGTGAGTGGAAAATGGGTTTTTTTTCCCTTTTTGTTTATTTGGTACTAGATGATTCATTAAACAAATATGAAAATGGCAATGCATGATAAACCATCTTGGCCTGGAGGAGGGAACAGAGGAACAGATGTCCATTTCTTACAATTTATGTCTCTTTTCAAATGTTTAAGCAGACAATGAAAGACAAGAACAGAATGGGGAGATGACCTATAGAAAACTGGTGAAAAAGAAATCTATGTGGAAATCATGTAGGAGCACATGTATAACTACCTCCACCCATAAAAGTGTTTTTCGTGGTTGTCTAGTGGCAACTGCAGAGTATGTCAGCAGCCGGACTTACTTAATAACAAACCTTAGTCATGGACACGCCATTGCCTGTATCTTTAAGTGGAATGCCTTGAGTTATCCCTTAGATGACTGATGGCCTATACTTAATAGACAGTTGTCACCATTAGAATCCATATGTCATCTCTTTCCTTCCAGTGTTACTGCCAATTCCAATTCTTCTATTATGAGTCAAATTCTGAAACAACCTGAAGAAAGTTTAAATGACTTAGGTACAAAAGAGTCAGACAGCAGTGAGACACAGGGCAGGTGTCAGCCACCTTGGGGGTGGAAGCATTTACAGGATATGTCCAATTGAGATGCAAGGAATGACTCTAGATCAACAGCAAGCAAACTTTGCCAGTTGCTACACCCATGCGATGGTCAATAGCTGAGCATGAGCGTTCAAGAGACCCAAAGAACACAGCACACTAGAAATGAGAGACAAGCAGAAAAGAGAAAGTGGTTATAATCCAGGGTACCAGCACACAAACAAGAAGGAAAATGATCCCCGAACAACATCTTTATACTGTTGTTTTATTCAAAATAATTTAAAAAAACATTTGGAGGCAATGCAGGCACAACATCAGAAATTAGAAACTAGCATAGGAGGTATGAATTACAGGTTAAAGAGTAATGGCTAAGGCCATGGGCAGTTTCAAGGTGTGCTAGCTTCATCTGGGGGTAAAAGATGTTACCCAATAAAAAAATGAAAAGAAATTGGAGGTTCTTATATTAAGGGAACTAAGCCAGTCAAGAAAGAAAGGCGCTGCCTGATCTCACTTTTATGATGAATCTTAAAGTGTTGGTATTGGCCACTGAGAATCAAATGGTGTTGATCAAAGGCTGATAGGAGAGGGGAGATGAAAGGTAAGGCTGGGGAAAGTTAAGTTACAGTTAGATAGGAAACAAATCCCTAAATCCTACAGCACAATGAGATACCAAGAATAGCAGTATACTATATTTCACAACAGCTGGAAGAAAAAATTATGAATGAGTGAGGAGATACACACGCTATCCTGATTTAAATATTATACAGAACAGATGCATATTGAAGTATTACCAGATGCTCTATAAATACTGGTAATTTTTGTGTCGTGTAGAAGTAAAAGCACCACACAATAATGAGGGCTAGACCACACTGATGCTGAATAAGTCTCTTTTCTGGTGGAAACACTGAGCTTATGATTACTGTGTGGTTCCAAAATGGGAGTGGGTAGGTCATACCTGTGGTCTGTTCTTCAATCACCACCTTTACTTTCCCCGGGCAGCAGCATGCTGCTTGCGCTGGAATTTTATTTTTTTCACAATACTCTAGTTACACCTTCCTTTCCCCATGGAGTGAGCACATGACCCCATTCAAGCCAATAGGGTTTTCCCCAAAACGTGCGGAATCAGAGCACATTGGACTTATCTTTAAAAATAAATAAAAGCAGTATCACAATGCATCAGCACTGGGTTCCTTTTTGGGGGCTTCTCTCCTTCCAAAGCTAGGTGATTCAGGTTCCCTTTGATCCTCTGAGGTCTAAACTACCCTATAAACTCCCACTGAATCCCATCCAGGTTTCGAGGTGGACATTCCTTTGTGTGTATTGAAATCATTCTGAGGAAAGCACCCTCAACACTTCACAAATGCATCTGCCTATATATTTTAACTTACTTTTGGCAAAATAACCCACCTCCATGCTATCTACAGAACACACACTGCTCTAGACAATAAGGAGTGGGTTTTGGAATATATTAAGGCAATGTAAACTATACATCCATGAAAAGAAATCACCAAATATGGAGCAATAATACATCCTTTTCTAAATGTTCTTGTCACCAAGAGCATTAAAACTGCTTTGCTAATGAAAGTAAAGCCACATCACAGAGGAGCAATATGAACATTAAGACCATCAAGGGTTAGATGAAACATAGTCTAGGGAAAAGGGCAATTTCCTCTGCAAAGAATAGCATTTATCAGGCCACAAAATCAGTATGAGAAAGGACCTTGAGTTTATAGAGGCCAGACCCACCTGAGAGCCTAAGTCTGATAAAACGAGGCAGGCGCTCAGTCTCAGGGGCTAGTGTTGATGTGGTCTATATATTTTTGAAAAGAAAAATAAGTCTTAAAGTATATTCACTTAAGAACATTAAATTCATCCTAATGTAAATTCACAGTATCCACCCCCCCAAAAAAAGAACACTTTCAACAGCAAAACAAAAAAGGAAGAAATCTAGAATAGTACTAAAAAACACATACCCAGGGCACAGTAACTGCCTTTATGTTTCTGTATCATGTCTGTAACAATAGATATGGAAATACAATAAAGCTCATGATGATAAAAGTGAGTGGTAAGAGTATAATTTTTGCCCTATGCTTTTAATATTGCAAACCATCCTCACCATTATGTAGGTATGAATACCAAACCAGGAAAGTAAACTCTCACTAGCCTGATTCTAAGTATTTAAATTACCTTCAGCCTTGTCTCTGACTCTAACTTAATCATCTTTCTCCATGCCTTACATAACTGCAAATGTACCACAATCCATGGTTTTGGTGATTCAAGCAAACTGTGTGTACCAATGAATGCAGGGACCACTAGACACATGCCACACATATTTAAAAAGCTACGATGTTCCCAAAACTGGGAAGACCAGAGTTCAAATTCCCAGAACCTACAAAAATGCTAAGTGGATGTGACAGCCAACCTGGAATTCAGCCTTAGAAAGCAGACATAATGAGATCCCTAGAGCAAACTGGCTAGAAGGCTAAGACATAACACTGAGCTCAGGGTTTGACTGAGAGACTTTGCCTCAATTAGTAAGGCTGATAAAAGAGCCAAGATGAATCCCAAGATCAGCCTTTGGCATCCACATGTGCTTGCACACTCACACACATATATATGCATGTGCACAAACATGCACATTCACAGATTCACATGTCCCTATACAAATGCACACACCAGACACACATGTCAAAATGGAAAGAAAAAAACTAAACAAACAAACAATGCCATAAGGGGAATGATGTAGTAGTTTGAATGGAATTGACTACCATACGCCCATAGGGAGTGACCCTGTTAAGAGGTGTGGCCTTGTTGAAGTAGGTGTGGTCTTGTTGGAGGAAGTGTGTTACTGTGGCTGCATGCAGTCTTTGAGGTCTCTTTTGCTTAAACTTCACTGAGTGTCACAGTCAAATTCCTGTTGCGTACTGATCAATATGTTGTAAGCCAAGACTGCTTGTTCATTCCTGCTGCCCAGACCCAAATAATCACACAGAAACTATATTAATTACAACACTGCTTGGCCTATTACCTTGGGCTTCTTATTAACTAAATCTTACATCTTAAATTAACCCATTTCTATTAATCTGTGTATTGCCAATAAGCTATGACTTACTGGTGCCAGCAATACTCCTTTGGCAGCTACATGGTTCCTCCTTGACTCTGCCTACTATCCCTATATATCTCTGCTCGGATTTCCCGCCTGGCTTTGCTATGCTAAGCCATTGGCTGCAACAGCTTTATTCATTAACCAATGGTAGTAAAACATATTTACAGCATACGGAGGTGAATCCCACATCAATATGTAGCTAACACAGTGTCTGCCTGCACATTGTCATGCTCCCTGCTGTGAGGATAATGGATTGAACCTCTGAAACTGCAAGCTTCAACCTTAATTAAATGTTTTCCTTTACAAGAGTTGCCATTTCATGGTATCTCATCACAACAATAGATATCCTAAGACAAATGACTAGTAAAAAAAAATGGACAATAATTTGAGTGACACAGTGGACAACAGACACATGAGCTCAGAAACAGTGTAAGGGAACTCTTGAGGATGTATCTTTCTGCAAGTCTTCAGATCAGTAGAAGCAGTAAAAAACAGAAATGTCTGTTAAGGTATTTTGTGCCTGATAGAAGTTCTTAGGACCTATTATGTGGGATGGGATGGGATGGGATGGGATAGTAAAAGAAAAAAAATCCTAAACCAAAAATATGGTGCAATGAAAATAAAGGTGAAGATACACAAAAGACAACCTGAGCCAGCTGTCAGCCAGATGTATGAGCCAGCCCAGATCAAATAATATAGACAGTCATCACCAACTCACCATGGAAGACATCTGTTTATTAAGACCATTAGTCTAAATTAGTTTAAATTTTCTAAAATCTCATCCGTTATCCATGTAAAATGTGGATGTTGTCTTTCATGGATGTGGTGGCTTGAAATAAAATGGTCTCCAAAGAGAGTTATGTACTATTAGGAGGTGTGCCCTTGAATAGTAAGTATGGTCTTGTTGGAGGAAGTGTATCACTGTGGGGGTGGACTTTGGAGTCTTTTCTGCTCAAGTTTCACTCAGTGTAACACTGAGACCACTTCCTGTTGCCCTCTGATCAAGATGTAGCCAGCACCATGTCTTCTTTCACACTACCACCTTTCCCACTATGTTGATAAAGGACTGAATCTCTGACCTATAAGTGAGCCACCCCAAATGAATGTTTTTCTTCATGAGAGTTGCCATGGTCATGATGACTCGTCACAGCAACAGAAGCCCTAAAACAATGAACATTAAATTGTTGTTTATAAAATTAGTTGTAAGTACCTTAATGTACTTACATAAATTCTCTCTAGTACCTCTTTCTACCTCTGAAGAACACTTTGTAATTTAATTTGAACTTTCTATTTGTCAAAATAGACTAGGAATTCCAATTCCTTTGTCATACCATATTGATAAATCAGAGAAACCAAGAATGTTTCCAAATTAGAAATGATTTGAATCAGGGACTCAAACACACACACCCAGATCTAGGCAAAAGGTATATGTCAATAACTCAATGAAAAATATATATGATTACCTTGGTCTGACCCTCATGTGTCTGTGTTTTATAATTGTGTGGGTACTGAAAAAAAAACCTTCTAAAAAAAGTTACAATAGAAGTGCAAAGTAGCAATGCACATCATTGGTCTTAGTCACAGAATGTGATGCAGAAGAGGTAGGCATTGACAGAAAGTTTGAAATCCACTCATCTTAGGGTGGTATCTTCTACCCCATGACACCTTTGGAGTATCACACCTGGTGTGACTCTAAAGGTAATAGATCGTCTTGCTGATGTTACTAGTTTTGTTCAACAGAACAAACAAGTGATTGTTTCAAAGCTGGGTCTCAGTAGGACTCAGTCACCTCTGTGTGCTCTCTTAAAGTTCTGCCATCTGTACAAAAAAGCCACAGCTAGCCTGACATGAAAAATAAAGATATGGAGACAGCAGAAATTAGCTTTCAAGGCAAGAGAGATGGCTTAGTGTGTAAGAGCATTTGGTGTGTAAGCATTAAGAACTTTTGGCATCTCTAGCATTCAAATAAAAGTCTGAGCATGACCAGGTACATACTAATAACCTCATTACTCTGGGGAGAGGGAATGGAGGCTTGCTGGAGCTTTCTGGCTGTTCACCTAGTTCCAGCTTTATTGGGAGACCCTGTCAAAGTGGATAGGCCAAGAATGATAGAGCATTTTCCTCTAGTGGCCTCATACACACATGCCTGTGTTTGTGTGAGTGTGTGAGAGAGAGAGACAGAGACAGAGACAGAGACATATCCAGCTCTCAAAAGATGAGGAAACTAACCAATATAAAGGCATCCGTGTAACTGATTCCCAACTCATTCAACACAGGAGCAACAAACAAACATGTAAACATCAGTGAACCTTTGTGTTTTTTTCCCTTATTTAGTAGTCTCATGGTTATACGTAACTGTTAATTTCCTTTTGAAAAATTAGATTCTTTTTAAAGTTTGCAACTAATTCACAATTTACAGGAAATGCAACATAGTTTAAGTAATCATTTCAATGGTTTCAATTCTGGTCCCAGGTCATTGTTTTGTATTCTCTGTTCTAGTTTATTCCCTTTATTTTACAGTTGTGAAAAGACATTCATTGACATAAATATATCTTCCCCAAAGCTGTGTATTTTGACCTCAGGGATGTTGATTCTTCTAATTCATCCAAATTTTGCAAAACATCTCAATGACATCACTTGGGTACCTGGATATTTCAAAAATCACTTTGTTCTTTTCTCACCATTTTTCCTTCCACCTAGCTTTTGTCCATGGGCTGGATCCCCACCAAAAAAAAAAAAAAAAAAAAAAAAAAAAAACCTGCTGAATTCTTCTCTACAAGCCTTCTCTGAACTCTGACAGCTATCATCTTTTGAGCCAGAAATTTGAATTTTCCTGCTCCCAGTGAAGATAATAGATCTAAAACTATGCTTGAGGCCACAAACTTGGTATGTTATTTTAGCATTAAAACACCACTTCCCCCACAAAACAAATGAATAAATGATGTTTATACTTTAAACTGGGAAAAATAATATAGAGTTCTGACTACAACAATATTCCCATGTAAGCTATATAATGCTGGTCTTGGCCAAATATAAACAAAGAGAATAAAAGCAGAGAAACAAATTCTTTTAGGGTGTATGTCCATTTGCTTCAGAAACAGCTTCCCCATCA
The DNA here is from genome assembly GCA_004026605.1 of Ondatra zibethicus. Taxonomy (NCBI): domain Eukaryota; kingdom Metazoa; phylum Chordata; class Mammalia; order Rodentia; family Cricetidae; genus Ondatra; species Ondatra zibethicus. Next base: position 3,935 of record PVIU01025971.1, on the reverse strand, counting down.
CTGAGCTGTTAAAACAGAATCCATATTGAACGCTGTGAATATTGTTTTAGCTTAAATTCATAAAAAGATGAACAGCTGCACTCTTTATTGGACCTAATCTAAATACCTGTTCTTTGTGTTTTGTGCTGGGAGATATTTATTTTATCAATTCAAGTTTATTCTAACCATCAGGAGGAACACTCCATGCAGCTCTGCGGACTCAAAGTAATGACTTGTAAGGGAGTTCTAATGACAGAACAAGGGGCAATTATAGACACAGCATGAGGCTTGGCATAAATGTGTGATGTCTTCCGTGCACTTGATTGACCTCATCTTCAAGTTCGTTTGTGACTCACTGCTGTAGACATAGCCTGTGCCTCTGGGTATATGCCTTGTTAATTTCAATATAAGAAGACAGAATGGATTAGATTCAATGGCTCAGAAAAAAATACGGTGTGCCAGTACTTGGCAGAAAAGTGATGACACATTGGGGTCTACCAGAAGGAAGCATCAACGGTCTTTTAGGGAAAGATAAAAAACTGTAATAATCAGCATGGAGTGCTAATTTATTTCCGTTCCTGGGATAGCCACAACGTGTGTCTCCTTTTATCTTTACATAACTGTGGTGGCTGCTGGGAAACTTAGAATTCCTTATAAAAATCAATATGAAAGCTAAGAATAAAAGTTTATTATACAGTAGGGTTACTAAGGTGTTCATAGATCATGTTACTTTAGAGTCCTTTGGCAGTCCTTTCTACCCATGTCACTTTGAAATACACTACTGCTGCATTATAATTCAGTGAATGGGGAAGGGGAGTCTTTTCTGATGGCCTATAATCCCAGTTCTATTCAAGTTTACTTAAAAGATATGGGTACAAGAAACAGAGAGAAACCATTGTTAATATTTTATTGATGTTAGTGTTTACCAAAGACAGAGAGAAAGCAAAAATCTTGTTTCATTGTGCACAAAATTATAGAGGGAGTTCAAGTACATAACAATATTGCAGGCTATCTTGAAAACAACATGGACTAACCAATAGTTATGAAATTTCTCAGAAGTATAGCTTTGATTTTAAATTGACTGAAAGAAGGCATTCCCAAAGAGCCATTTCACCAGCCATGGTTGTTTGTTGATAGCACCATCTACTCAGCGACACCTGCCCTTCAAAAGTAGTTGTTGGAAAGTCTACAAACACTTTGGTACAAACTTGAATTCCATGTTCTCTGAATGTTACTGGGAACTACATATTTGTGTTTCTATTGTTGGCCATGATATCTTTGAGGAAGAAATGAGTAACCTATAATATTAAATGAAGAAACATCTCTCTCATAAACACAGAAAAAGTACAAATCTAACTGAAAATACAGGCAAGCACTACAGAGTGATCAAAATCTGGAATACATGAAACTATTCCATGGTTACCTCTCCTCCAAATTTTAGTCTAAAATAAATTATCCCTGAATCTATATGAACATAGGAGTTACTGTAAAAGAGTTTAAATTCTTGGAGGCTGTATTTATTTATTTATTTATTTATTTATTTATTTATTTATTTATTTATTTATTTATTGTGTATACAGTGTTCTGTCTGCATATATGCCTGCAGGCCAGAAGAGGGCACCAGATCTTAATACAGATGGTTGTAAGCCGCCATGTGGTTGCTGGGAATTGAACTCGGGACCTTTGCAAGAGCAGTTAGTGCTCTTAACCACTGAGCCATCTCTCCAGCCCAAGGAGGCTGTTTGTTTTTTGAAACAGGGTCTTATTATACATTACAGATTGATTTTCAACTTCTGGTCTCCCCGCTTCAGCCTTCAAACCATTTTTTACAGGTCTATGTCACCAAGCCCAACTAGATTCTGGTGTTCTTTAAGCCCCCTTTTTGCCTCAAATATTAGAGAAAGAAGGGACATACTCAACCACAAAGTGCTTTTTTAAAAAATTGGTTTGCAATAGCCTGCTTAAAAGAAAAAATATTTGTAGGTTTTCTTTAAGACACTTATCAAATATTGAGTGCTCATTTAAACAGTATGTAGAAGAAGCCTACATGAATTTCCAGATTTCTCTGAGAAAACAAACCCAACTTAAAGTCTCACCGTTTGAAAGATGTTCTTTTTCACTGAGGCCATGTTGTCAACATAAAGCAAGAAAATGCAGTAAATGCTAACAAAGCAAACATACAGAAAACTGTCTGCAATTTTCAATTGCTGATTTTCAGTTTTATTTTAATTGCACTATCACTGGGTCTGAATAGTAAACGGAGAGAACTCTAAAAAATAAGACAATGCTATTATATTAGGAATATTTGTTTTAGGAAGTATAAATTAATTAAATTAAAAGTCAATGAGTTATAAAAAAAGAATTTACTTTCATAATACCAGGAATTAAAAATGGATTGACTCTGAGAAGAGTTTCATCACAGGACAGTCCTTGCTTTAAGCTGTTTTTAAAGTATACTAAAGTTTTTGTATGTTGTTATGTTGAAGTATATTACGCTAGATTTTAAAAACCTATTATTTGGATGTACTCTTGCTAGTCAGCATCTATTTGTCCTTTCTCCATTAGGTAATTTTCTTTGGAAGCTGTCTACAAACATTCCATTTATGTACTAAGGTATATTCAAGACTATTCCTGGCACATGACTCAAATCTGGCCAGTCAGTTTACTTTTCAAGGATTTGAATTTGTACATATCTGGCCTACAGCTGTTGGCAGCCATCTCAAGACATCCAATTATTTATTAGTTCATTTTCAACTATTCCTTGAGCACTTAGTATACCGGAATATCCATAGTAAAAATAAAAATAATAAAATTTGAAAATAATTTCAGAGCAATGTGGATCATGAAAATTAACAAAGAAAAAACATTAACAATAAACACTGAGATTGATAAGTTGTATTGTTTGACATATAGGGTAGGAAATTATAGCCAATATTTTTTAAAGAACTATTTTAAAAGAAACAAACAATAAAGCTATAATGTGGTTTTCTAAAACGAAACCTTTGTTCTTGTATACCAAGGTAGCTGCTTGGGATCTTTTCCATCCCTTTCTAAGCGTGACTTTCATCCAATCACAAAACGTTAAGTTACATGTGATGTCAGTACTCAAGAGGCACAGGTAAGGGGACTTCTCAGATCCAGACGAACGTAGGAACATAGAAAGATTCTGCCTTAAAAAAAGGAAAGGGGAGTAGGAGACAGAGACAGACAGACATAAATGCAGAAGTGGCCCAGTGAACAGTGTATGAAGTGCCATATGATAACTTAATATTTTATAATCCAATTAAAAATATTAGTTAGAAAGAGTAAGAGTCATGTCAGGATAATGCTACAACTGAAAGCCAGTTGTTAGTAAACAAAAACCTCAGTACCTGGTGTGTGACCCCCCCCCCAATAATGATTTGTTGCTCATAGAAGTACCAAGAGAAGCCCCAAATAATAGAGGATCTTACTATTCCTCTTGCTTGTAAACAAGCACTACTTGGTAAGACACTATTGATGAAGACTCCATATATCTCAGTTACAGGGTGTAGGGACATCAATTGGAAACTAAGGTGGAGGATTTTTCCCTGTAATCTAGCTTTCATGGTGTTGGAAGGAACTAAACAGGCTTCTGTGGAGAAGTAACAACCGTTTTCCTGGCTAGTTTTATGTAAATTTGACACAAGCTAGAGTCATCTGACAGAATGGAATCTCAACTGAGAAACTGCCTCCATAAGATCTAACACAGGGCATTTTCTTAATTAGTGATTGAGGAGGAAGAGCCCAGCCTGTCGTGCAAGGTTCTATCTCTGGGCTGGTTGTCCTGAATTCTATGAGAAACCAGGATGCATGGAAGGAAAAGAAGCATGGCTGCTCAAAGTGCTAAGAAAAAGCAGTGGCTATGTGTTCTATCCTAAATAGTACATGCATACCACCCACTATAAGGACCGAGGATCATCGAGGAAGATGGAATG
>PVIU01025970.1:0-22800 GCA_004026605.1 Ondatra zibethicus | reverse complement strand
AAAACATTAAATGCCATGTTCTGTAGTCTTTGAAAGATATGAAGAATGCCTATCTGAAATATATCTATGCACATCTAGAAAATCTAACATGACTACAAACTTGACTATATCAATGACTATCCATTAACAACCTATATTTCCTAATTATACATTACATTTTTAAATGAATTACACAATCACAATACCTTAATCAAGATCAAAAATACATATATATAACAAAATTGACCTTAAATTTATATCAATAAAGCAAAATTTATACCAATGTAAGCATGCACCCTGCTAGCAAACAGCAAAAACTCTGTTAAACTCTGTATTCTTTTTAAAGCTCTCTCAGATTTTACGTGGAGTCAGAAAACCAAGTTGGGCGTCAATCTGTTGTAATAGGGCGCGCGGGCCTTCTTTTGGTCCCAGTGGCCACCTGGCTCCCGCCGCCCGGTGCCTGGCTAGCTTATACCCGAAATAATTACACGGAAACTGTATTCATTTAAATTCTGCCTGGCCCATTAGCTCTAGCCCCTTATTGGCAAACTCTCACATATTATTTTAGCCCATCTCCATTAATGTGTATCGCCACTTGAGTTGTGGCTTACCGGCATGAGTCTAACCCATGTCCATCTTGTGCTGGAAAAGCATGGCATCTGCCACACTGCCTTCTCTCTCACAGCATTCTGTTCTGTCTTCTCCGCCCACCTAAGGGCTGCCCTATCAAAAGGCCAAGGCAGTTTTCTTTATTTAACCAATGAGGGCAATACACAAATAGAAGACCCTCCTACACCATTGAAGAGTGCGAGGGATGAGAATATGGGCAAAGAGGTCAAGTCCATGATGGGTATACCCATTGAAATAGTCTACCTGAGCTAATGGGAGCTCACCAAAGCTAGGCGGACTGGGAAGGAACAAGCATAGGACCAAACTAGTCCCTCTGAATGTGGTTGACAGTTGCATGGCTGGGGCAGACTGAGGGGCCACTGGCAGTGGCACCAGGATTTGTCCCTACTGTTTGTTCTGGGATTTTGGGAACCTATTCCCTTTTGATGAGTACCTTGCTCAGCCTAGATATAGTAGGGAGGGGCTTGGACCTTCTCCAAAGCAATGTGCCTTACTCTCTCTGAGGAGTGGATGGGGGTGTGGTGGGCGGGTAAGTGGAGGAAATGGGAGGAGGAGAGGGAGTGAGAACTTGGATTGGTACATATAATAAAAAAGATAGTTGGTTTTCTTTTTAAAAAATTAAATAAAAATTTAAAAAATGTCACAATGATACAGAGAAAAAAAACTGACTTGTCCATATACAGCTGGCATCTGCAACAGGGAAGATCATTGAACAAACTCATGAGTCATCCTTCTGTTCATAATGAAACAAAAACAAGCTGATAATATAAGGATTATGTTCTGTCTAAACAGAAGTATAAATCTAAGTAATATTGCTTGAATCTGATCTCCTCTGAAAGATAGGCATAAGAAATGAGAATAGTTTTCTCTTTTAAAAAGTTGTCCATAGTACACTTTTTTTTTTTTTTAGTGTTTTGTAGCATAACTTTTGTGGAATCAAACTGTTTAGGGTTGAAACTACTGTTGATGCCATGTGTGACCCCCCATGCTGTTTGCTTAACCTCTTTGGACTCATCACTTTCCTCATTTAGAAGGCGTAGGTAGCAATAATGGTATAATTTAATATAAGGAAAATGCTTATACTTACACCTGTAAGAATGGCCAAGATCAAAAACACTGATGACAACTGGAAAAGATGTGGGTAAAGGGAACACTCATCCATTTCTGATGAGAGTGCAAACTGGTCCAGCCCCTTTGGATATCAGTATGGTGATTTCTCTGCAAATTAGGAAACCACCTACCTCAAGACCCAGCAATACCACATTTGGGTATACACCCAAAGGATGATCAATTGTACCACAAGGACAAGATCTCCTGAGAAATGGGACCATGGGGGAGGGTAGAAGGGGAGGAGAATGGAGGAAAATATATAGCTCAATAAAAACAACAACAAAAAAAGAACGTTTCATATAATCTTTTCTTCCTCTCGTCTTACCCGAAAATGTAGCTGCTGTGCAGATGTCGGGTGTCTAAGAGAGAAGGACACTTCTGTCTGCTTCCCAATGACATTTGCTTCCTGTGCCAGCTGTAAAATAGCTCACAGAAAAGGACTTCAAATAACAAAAACATATTCTTCCATAGGTCTGGTGTCAAAAGTCAAATATCAAGATATGGTAAGGCCGTGCTTCCTGTGTGGGCTGTAGTGGAGAATGCTTCCTTGCCTGTTCTAGCTTCTAGTGGCTAAACATTTCCCTTGTTTTGTGACCACATCAATATCTACCTGTGTGGACATGTAACCTGTTCTTCTCTGTGTGTCTCTGGCTCTCTTTTGCTTCTCTCTTATTACAATCACCCTTTGACCATTTGATCCCTGCTAACAACACAGAGTAATGTCTTCATGCCCAATTCCTAACTTAATCACTTTCACAAACACACTCTTTCCAAATATGGTAGTTACTTTCCAGCTTGTGTTTCATTGTGTGGTTTTAGGGGTGTCAGTCCATTGTAGCAGAGAGAAAGTGGTGATGATGCCTGTGCAGGTGGTGGTGCATGGGGGAAGTTCATATCATAATCAAACAGGAGACAAAGGGAACAGATGTCACAGCAGTCAGATGGCTTTCCCTTTTTCTAAGTTTGTTTCATTTAAGCTCTCCAAATCATTGGATTGTGCTACATTTCATGTCTTATTTCCTGAAGTCAGATAAGTTTATCTGGAAATATCATCATAGGTATACCTGAAGTTGTGCTTCACTATTCTAGATATTTCTAAATCCAGTCACATTGAGAATCAAATTGGCTATCATACCAAGTGCATACATTCAAAAAAATCTGAGATGAGAATGTCTTTTTTTAAAAATTATGAACCATGTCTCTTTAATTATTTCTCAGGTGATTATCACAATACAAGTTATATTACAAACATTTTGAAAAACAATAGATGTAGCACAACTCTCACGTAGGAAAGGCAATTATTATATTTCAGTTTCAAGAAACTCAGTATACAAGATGACAAGCAGGAGGAAGACATAGTGGTATTTGCCTGCAGTCTTAGTACTTGTGAGTTTGAAGCAGGAAGATAAGGAATTCAAGGGAAGCCTAGGCTACAGGAGACCATAACTCAGAACAAAAGAACCAAAAATACAATGAAAAAGCCTAATTTTAAGTGGGATATAATAATGAGAAAGGAAATGTTATAAAGAGATAATCTCAGCTTCTGACACTTCTCTAATTTCTGAATTGCCTGGTCCCTACAGCTACCTGTGGCACTGAGATTATGCTCTGCCATCCCTATTCTTGGAGTCTTCCTCCCCATTGGACTGATTATGCAGCAAATCATCTATTTCCATTGTCTTACAAGTCTCTAACCCATTGTGTTCACAGGAGTGAAACACACCACAAGTTCTTTATGTCCATCATTATTTCCTCCCTGAAATTCTAAACACATTCTGCTTTCTCATGTCCATGCTTACCTTTACCTGCTTCAAAATTTTTTCCAACTTGACCTGTGGTCCAATTAGATCCTCTAGGCTTCACACACTTGTCTGTTCAGAAGTGGCCCAGCTTTCCAACAATATACTTGCCTATTATCACATGTCCCTTTTATTTTTATTTATTTTTGTGGCATTAAAGTCAAATGCTGGGAAGTTCTATAAATGCCAAGATTAGATCCTATCCTTAACTTATTTCACATTATCTACATGCTGCAGGCATTCCTACTGGCTTTTGTTTATCCTTAATGTAATTTTATAAGACATACTGACATTTTCTCACTACTCCCCCATTGCTCTAGAACAGTGGTCTCAACCTGTGGGTCACAACCCCTTTGACAAATCTGTATCCAAAAATATTTACATTACAATTCATAACAGTAACAAAATTGGAGTCATGAAGTAGCAGCAAAGATAATTTTATGGGTGGGGTCACTGCAACATGAAGAAATGTATTAAAGTGTCACAGCATTATGAAGGTAGAGAACCGCTGCTCTAGAAGAAAGTAATAAGTTTTTCTTTCCATTATTGTGAGAAACAACAAGGCTAAACTTTGATATTTGAATCCCAGTAGATTTCATATGGATTATTTAATTTCATATGGATTTAAATACTTTAAATTGGGTATTTCATGTAACTTCCTTATAGAAGGAAATTTTTATTGGTTAAAAGTTTCTATTCTGTTTGTAAATTCATTCATTCTATCAGGTTATATTTGTAAAGGTTCCAAAGAAAGTTAATATCCCTTTGCTTTCAAAACCTTGTTTTACTCTGAGAATAATTAGAATGTTGAATTCTGAGAATTTTCTGTTATATGTGAACAACAGAGTCCCACAGTGCTGTCTCATGTCCTTTTCTCCTCTCCCAACTTTGGGAGTAGGTATTGAAATAGCACATCTATCACTTCTTTTTTTAAACTGTTCCTTTAGCTAGACCTGAAGACCTTCCACCAAATGGATAAAAATAAGCAGCATAATCCCTGAAGTAATACGATTAGACTACTCGAATTAAGGTCCAGTTGATTCTTGCACTAAATTTGCCCCTTCTCTCTATCTGGCAATGCCTTTCCTTCCTCCCATTCTTCCAAAAACAGGACTTCGGCATTATACGCTGTTGTGAATTGATCCTTTAGAGCTTCACTTTAGGATCTGGATACAGATGCCTGCATTGAGATGAGACTGTAAATTCTAACATTTATTCACAATGGCTCTGTCCAGTATATTATGTTAGGTACCCAAAGTTAAGCAAAGGCACAGCATCTTCCTTCAAGTAGCTTAGGTAGGCATGTGGGGAGGTGAGACAGTAACATGCCTGAACTGATTTAAGGTAGCTCACAAGATCTATTCATTAGAGGTTTAGCAATTTTGTGAGCTGGCTGTTAAATACTATTTTTAAAAATTGAATGTTGTAAGCCTACAATTAAAAGTTATAAAACCCAAAGTAATTCATTAACTTCTAAATATATTACTTTATTTTGACTATTGAGGTGAGATTATCTATTTATATAGTTTGCATCTGATTGTTGGGAACTGTGTATAATTGATTGCTGTTGTGCACCTTCATAATTTTATGTTCAGTGATATGATGCTCAAAGCTTGAAATTGGCCATTTTACATTGGTTGGGACAGTAACACCTTGAAAATGCTCAAACACTGTAAATCAGAACTTTTAAGAGTTAGTCATTAAAATATAGACATTCACTACTGTGTTGGATAGAGAGGTGGTTTGAGGAATGTTTCAATAATGAGTAAGTAACATAACAGAAATTCACAGTAATATCTCTGTTACCACTGGGGAAATACTATAGGGAGGTGGTCACATCTGAGAAAGCCCTTGAAGGATGAATCAGATTTTATTAGGTAGCCGTCCCTGAGAAGGATATTCTTGACAAAGGAAATAGCTAGTAAGGTCATGGAAAAAGAAAAGCATTGGTCATACTTGGGGCATCAGTGGGGATGTATCTGGATGATACACAAACCTAGCTAGCTCAGTTAGTAGAGCATGAGAATCTTAATCTCATGCTCATGTGTTCGTGCCCCATGTTAGGTGCCAGATATTGTTATATGTAAGTAAATACTCAAGAGCCCGAATTAAAGTGGGTATCAAATATTTATTGGGGGGACACTCATAAACAACGAGGTAGAGAATTGCCATGGTCCTCTGCTTTCTGTGCTCTGGGAGCTGCAATCAGATCTCCAGCCACCACCCAAGAGAATGAGCACACTTCCTATCTGCGCTCATAGCACCTCAGTCCACACCCTAATGGTCCAGTACTTCAACAGCTATTGACTGAATGAATTCTCACAACAGACCCGTGGAAAGTAATGATAAAGATAAGGATGGAGCAGAAGTTGAAGCCTAAGTTTGAAGCATTTAAATGCCATAGTTAGGAACTTATGAAAAATTGGTGGGAAATGAGAAATCATTCAAGAATTTTGAGTAGAAGCATAACATGAGAGATTGGGATGGTTGAGTTTGGGGCATGAAGAGATATCTTGATAGAGGTAGCCATTATAGGGTTAGGGAGAAAACTGGTACCAGGGAATCTCCCAGGAACTAACAAAGATGACCCCATCTAAGACTCCTGGCAATAGAGGAGAGGGTGCCTGAACTGGATTTCCCCTGTAATAAGATTGGTGACTACACTAATTGTCATCACAGAATCTTCATTCAGTAACTGGTAGAAGCAGATGCAGAGATCCACAGGCAAGCACTAGGCTGAGATCCTGGAGTTCAGTTGAAGAGAGGGAGGAGGGATTATATGAGCAAGGGGAAGTGTCAAGATCATGACTGGGAAACCCACAGAGGCAGCTGACCTGAGCTTGTGGGAGCTCAGGGACTCTGAACCAACAGCTAGGGAGCCAGCATGGGACCAACCTGGGGCCTTTGCATCTGGGTGAGAGTTGGTAACTCGGTCTTTTGTGGGGCCTCTAGCAGTGGGACCAGAACCTATCCCTGACTCATGAGCTGGTTCTTTTAACCTATTCCTTATGCTGGGATGCCTTGCCCAGCCTTGATGCAAGTGGAAAGAGCTTGGTCCTGTCTCAACTTGATATGCCATGCTTTGTTGACACCCATGGAAGGTTTTACCACTTCTGAATGGAGATGGAGGAGGAGTGGATGGAGGCAGGGGTAGAAGGGAGGTGGGGGGAAAGGATGGGAGGAGAGGATGGAGGGGAAACTGTGGTAGGTGTATAAAATAAATAACTAAAAATCAAAAAAATTGTGCCCTATTTGAATACTAGTATAACGAGGCATAAGCAATAAGGTTAGCAGTAGCAAGCTGGCTAGGAAGTCAGTGATTGAGTGTTGTGGAACTCACAAATGCTATGCATCTGGGCTGGCTAAAGGAAGAAGAAAGTCCCAGGTGTAAGGGAGAGTTTGAATGTAAATTACATGAATCTGGTTATGTTATTGACACTACACTACCTTCTTTTGCTAGCATTTTCATAAGTTTCTACTGTTATTTTAATAATCTATTGACCGTGTGATAAAAGAAAAACTGTAAAGCTTGGCATGCCTGTGGCAATATTTTTATTTTTTTGTGTGTGATACATTTGGACTCCATGTTATACAAAGGAGTTTGCATATATCTTATTAAAACTTTACAACATACGTTGTTAATGTTTTTTGTGTGCCCACCAACATGTTATTATGATGGAGTACATGATTTATATCAGGAGAAATGACCTAGATACACAACTTCAAGATTTATTTGTGTATAAACCATTCTGGCCTCAGCGGGCACTTGTATGAATGTGGTACATATACATACACTCATACAAACACATACACAATAAATAAGCAAACAATAAATACTTTAAGTGCCTACAAACTTCACAATGTATCAGGGAAGCTAGGTTTCAGTATGCTTCAACTTGACATAATAGACACCCATGCAACCACCCAAACCACTGAAATCAACACTTCACTTTTGAGACTTCCTAGAGAAGGCAGCTTCTTATTTGTCATGGAAGACTGGAGATGGCACCAATTCCCAATAGTTCTACTTAAGACTTTCTGAAGAGATCTATGTGTAAAATTTGAATTAATATTGAATGAAGTGATGGTTAACATTTTTGAGTGGGCTGGACCTTTGGAAATAACCAATGAGAACAGTTTTTCCTTGACAGCTTCAGCAACCTAAAGATATGATTGTGAAAGTTTCAAATTGGTGTTTCAGATGTTGTGACTAATAAGAACTGGAAATAAAAGGATTCCATGAAGTCTGTTGTGGATGATGAGTGCCTACATGGTGCTGAGAGGCATGGGGCGGTCAGGAGTACTGTCCCTTTAGAAGGTAGCTGAATAATTGTTCCCTTGCTTGTGGCAACATCATAGAGCTGACAGTAGGAGAGGACCTGAGAAAGTTCAGCTCTTTGGTGTTCCCTTTGAGACTGAATGAGTGGGATTCGACATGCTGTATGTGATTTGGCTTTAGCTTATAGATTGTTTTCAGGCTAATCTAAAGTGACAACATGAGTGCAGTTATGGGATTTCAAGGATTCTACTGTGATGATAAGGGCTTGACTGGTGTTTTGGTGGCAGAAATGGATAATAATAAATATGGAAAGTAACTATCAAGATATGGGCTGAGGAAAAGAAACTTAAGCTTGAAGTTTTAGTAAGAGAAAAGCATCTAATATACTTATTGATAACAGAAAAGAATTGAGTTCAGAGCTGAAGCTGGGAATCATGGCACCAGAATGGAATGCTATGTGTTTAGAGTTGTGTTTTGTGCTGTCAGAGCTTATAGATAACAAATAATCTTTGAACCGCATTTCCCGCTGAACTCTCTGGAAACAGATGTGTTTGTAAATGTCAGTTTCCTCTATAGTGGGCAACAACAATTTCCTCTCTGTGTTTTGTTTTTCCCCAAAGTTGACCCCAGGACCTCTCACCACATAATATTCTAACCTCTTGACCTGACCTTCTTGAGGCTGCTCTCTAGAGAGGCCTTTGCAGCACCAGCTGGGTCAGAGAGGCATTTTTCGGTAGAGGAAAGCCAAGTGCAAAACACTATTGTTTCCATGTATGCTAAACTGGCTTTGGGGGTTCTCTGCTCACTTCCAAGGACAACTTAATATTAACTTCTCTGTCTTTTGCTTCAAAGGTAACCAAGTGACAGTGTTGTCTTCCACTGAAGACAGATTGTAGCTATAATGCAAGGTGCAAGCTTTACAACTCCAATTTCCAGAATAAAAGTACCATTCAAGTGAAAAATCTTTCTATGATAGTATGCTCAAGACTGGTCCATGATATTTTCTTTTTGTATTTTTGATAAGGGATTTTTATTTTATGTTATATTTTATATTAGTTAACCTATGCATACTAGGATTTTGATATAACACTTTTATTAATTATTTAATAAACTTTATAAAATAAATTTGTAAGAAACTGTCTTGGTCATTTTACTCTCACAGTCATCCCAAACCCCTCTTATGAGATGTTCCTTGAGTGGTAAGTGTAGTGGGTTGTATTGTAGACATTTTAAGTTAGATATTATATTGTCAGTTGATGTCTACATTTTTGCTTGTTGTCGATTTCTTTTTCTAGTGTTGCTCTATGTAGCCTTGGCTGTCCTGGAACTAGCTCTGTACAACAAGCTGGCCTCAAACTCAGAGATCTGCTTGTTTCTGCCTTCTGAGTGCTGGGATTAATGGCATGCACCACCACCACTGAACATATTTGTGGCTTTTTTATGAAAGATATAAATATACTTCAAAAAGAATCTTCTTTAATGAGGCGTAAGAGCTACATTTATCTGTGGATTTAAGGGTAAGTATTCACTATGCAGTTAGAGCTTATATTGGTTTAGAAAACTAGTTGTAGTAGGTTATCCTGTGGGTAATTTGTCATCACCACTCACAGGTAGTTATCTAAATTTACAGTACCAGAAATAAATTCCTTATATGGAACAGGCATTAAAATTCAGTTAGGCAATTGCTGGTAACCTCCAGGCTATAAATGCCACTATCGTACTTGTCAGAAAATTTTGCCATACTGGTCATTGTTGTGGTTCTTTGGTGTCACAGCTGGATGGGACTATTTAATTGCTTTTACCTGTTGGCAGCTAGAATTTCTCTTTCCAAAAATGTAAGAGCTAGGCCTCAGTGAGCAGGCTTCTGCGTCAGATCCAGATCAATTTATCCAAATTTTGAGTCTGAAGTGTGTGGTATTTTCAGCAACATGGAATTATCTCCAGTTTTAGGCAACCAAGGACAACAGCAATATTGTTTTGGAAGTCTCTCGGATTCCGCTAAACAACAAATTGAACAGAGCTTTCCTATACGTGGCATTGGCGTTTTGTTAGATAGACTATGAGTTTTGGCCGGAAAACATTGTCTCCCCAGTTATAATAGCTTCAACTAAACTATGGCACACACTCACATAGAAAATGTTATTTAAATAGTCATAAAATAATACTTTGACAAACTGCATTTTCAAACACCCAAGAGTCTGTATGATCACTCTCAGGTCAACAAAATCATTTAAACAGTATTTATAACCCCATGATAAGCAAAGCAGATATGAAATTAGCCAGTACCCTCTAGCTTTTATGGTCTATGTATGGGGATAGCTCTCTTCTGGAGATAAAAGCAAGTCACTCAAACTCACCCTGAGATGTAAAAATCCTTCCTCAGAGTTACCTTTTATCATGCTGTAGTAGGCAATGAAGTATCTTTAGTACCCCCACAAGGTCGGTTCTTGAACCAGTTTATGTTGTTCCATGGGTAAGAAGTAGTTGAACAATGAGAATACAAGAAAGAAGCTGGTCAGCAGGAGATAGTCAGTGGAGTTTGTCTCTTTAGTAGAAGTTTTGGGGAAGAAGAGAACCTTGGCAGAGATAATTGCTCCTTGACCCTGGACAGTCCATAGACTGGGAAGCTAGCCAGGACAGCATGGGTATGCTGGCTGAATGTCCTTCTGGCATTGTTTTCTTATTTATAAACAAAATTACACTTTTTAGCAGACCAGGTTGTAGGCTTTCTTTATAATACTTTATTGCAGTATTATCAGACACTCCTTAAACACATCTAATATTCTTCTTTTCACTGCTTCCTATTTCAGAAAAAATGACACCACTGTCTAATCAATTATTCCTCAAACCCTTGACTCCTCTCATTTCATCTCTGCTCACAGGCCTCATGTGTTCTACCTTGAACCAAACTTTTTATTTACTTCTCTACTTTTTTTTAAACAAGGCACTGGTCTGGATCTGATCCTCTCTCTATTTTACTTCAATCCTTGTCTCCTTATATTCACCTTTATCTCCCTTTGGTCTCTTTGGCTAAGTAAAAACCTTATAAATGGACATTGGTTTATGTCATTGTGCTTGGGATAAAATCCACACTCCATATTCTCATCCAGTGGTTATGAGGCCCTTACCAATCAATCCCTGCCTGTTTCTCTGACTTCATCTATTACGTTTACCGGACTTGATAAGTTCCAGCCTGTCTGAACATATGTTTCAAGTTGTGAAAACATAGAGGACTACCTCATACCAGGACATTTTCCTGGATGTTCCTTCTGCTCAGAGCATTATTTTTCATATGCCTGCAAACTTTTATTTGCATGATTGGCTGCTTTTCATCCTTGAGGCCTCTACTCAGATATACTCCTCATACCTATTGACTCATTTGAAAGAAGCAGCTGCACATGTATCCTCCCTATGACATCAATCTATTTCCATTTTATTTATAATATTATTCTTTGCAAAATTTTATCTGAGTGTTTTTCATGCTCACTGCCAATTGCCAGATATGAGCTGCATGAGAATAAAGATAATTTCAGTATTATTTGTATGGTTTTTCAGGTATTCAGAGTGTTGCCTAGTGGATAGTAGGTATTCTACTATTTTTTTCTTAGAAATGAATGAATGAATGAATGAAAATATAAATGATAGGAATGAATTTCGGTGATGATTATAGGAAACAACGGGGAAGAAATTATCTGAGCAATTTTTCACCACTGTTTTCTGACTTATGCTATGCCTACTCATATACTGCTAATTCACTTTGTAGATTTTCAGTGGTTGTTTCTTCAGTTCCTTGGCACTTACAGCATTTATTTTTAGCTTAATGTTCCATCACCCCATATCATATTTATGAAGACCATAAAGCCTGAATTATTAGGTGGAAGAATTAGAATTTACTTTAGGGAATGGTTTGTTTATCCATTCACAATGATTCCTGCCCCTTTGCTAGAGGGCCTGGTTTAGGTATATCCAAGGCCCATAAACCACAGATGTTAAGATGAGCTGTGTCAACAGAGTATTTCATTCTTTCTGAGTAGATGAAGTGAGAATCTGATTTTTTTCTTTAGTGGCTCTCAGCGAGCAGCTGTAAGAAAGAACACTGCCATTGTGAATAAATATTGAAAATCCTAGTGTGTTTGTCTTGATGGTGTAAGTTCCTAACAAATTTCCCTAAATTTTCAAACTAGTTATTTCCAATTGGTTGCTGAGTTGTCTTTCATGAGCCTCTTAAATAACTAATCTTGCTCTAGCCTTTTTAACTAAACCAGTCTCTCACACATGGATGATAGTTGAAGTGATTGCTCCTTTTGCTGCAAGAAGAAATGAGGGAGATTGAGTCACGTGATGGCCAGGCTTAACATCACCACAGTGGCAACAGTGTTCTGGTTGCCCTGAGTATCACCAAGAGGCTTTGGCACTTCTCAGGGATTTCCTCAAGTTGTGCATTCAGTCAAGGATAGTTTGAAAAAGCTGCCTTCATAACAGAAAAGCTAAGTTGTTTTATGACTGTACAGTTTACAAAAAGGGAAACAAATTTCAAGTTTTCTAAACCCAACTGGCCATAAACCATAAGAAAACTCTAGAAATCCTGATATCTGTCATTCAAGTATTTGCTGCTATGTGAATGCGATTATTCAAGGTGTTGCCTTGATTGTTTGCTTATATTCATATATTTACTTCATTTGTTTGGAGTTAAGTATGTCTTTCAATAATTGTGTTTTCTTGGGCCTTATTCCTTTATTGATAGGTATGATATTAACTCTAGGGTCATATCATTTTCAGTGGAATAAAAACAATTTCATCAAAATGTGTAGAATTGGGGGTTAGAATTTACAGATTTAAATTTCTAATATCTTAATATTGTTCCTTTTTATTTTTCATCTTTTATCACTTTGCAAATGACCTTGTAAGTGCAATTATGACTCACAGGACCTTTACTACTTACAAATACCATTCTTAGTCCAAAGAGACTGACAAATGGTATTACTTATTTTTAGAATGGGTTTATATTTAGTTCTCTAGTCAACAGGTTTGAAGCCATTTCTTGCCTTTTCACTGTTAACTTCATGGATTACCATAGTTACTCTCCTGTCTGTCCTCACTGGAGAAATAAAAGCCTCTCATGAGAGACATATGCATGAATATGGAAACTGGTATGTATATATTTAAAGATTCAAAGAGTCAGGGAGACAACAGGACAACTCTTTACCAAAACAAACACTTCTGATTTATTTACCATAAAAAACTTTAACATTGCCCTTCAGCTCCAATCTTGTGGTATATTCCTAATCTAAATGCATTATAGATATAAAAAAAGAGAATTCTCTTTTATATTGTGTTTGTGTTCTGGCAGAAATGAAAATGGCGATCCTAGTTTTGCTGTTGCTGTCTGTGGGGAATCTCTTTTGGGTGAAGTTAATGGGAAGAGAGATCTTGTTCAGAACATCTAGGGCAAGGGAAATCATGGAGGGAGGCTGATATCAGTATACTAAAAAAAGGAATAAATCGGCCATTAGAAGAAGAAAAAAATTGAGATGCAGTTGTGGAGACAAAAAAGAAAGAAGCTAGAAGAGGCAAATCAGAAGTCATAGATGAGAACTACATGAGTGGGCTGGGAAAAACTGGTGGTTTTGATGGTACAGGACTAAGGTTTTCTCTAGCTTTTTATTTGCCTTCCAACAAAGAAAGAACCAATCACATTTCCAAAGTCATCACTGGCTCTGATCAGCTATATATGTATACATGCATCATTAGTACACACATAAACCATTTTGCTCTGTTGGCTAAGAGGACTGAGAAGCCATGGCTCCCTGGTAGCAACAAACTTTTCTAGTGTTCAAAAATAGTTTTCATGAGCTTATTTCTGGGCACGTTGGATAAGTGGTTGATACTAGTGGTTAGGTAGGAGATTCACATGATAACCTTGGGACATCCTTTAGTGCTAGAAAGCAACCTAGTATTCATAAAATATAAAAATGAATATATTCAAAAAAGCACAGAAAACAAAATAGCCTAAAATGCCTAAAGTTAGGACAATTTGTTAAGTATACACAGGAAATAAAAGGCAAACTAAATGCTTATAAATCCATGTTAGTTCAAGTAAAATGTTAAATAATAAATTGAGGAGAAAGACAAATTCCATAATTTTCTAGAAGTTAAGCTGTCACGGAGGTGGAGGATAATACATCACTATTTCACTCTGGACTGGAAATAGTAACCTCTTTCTAAGCAGTCTAACTTGTGAAGAAGAAATAACAGTCTAGATTTGCAGTGAAAAAAAAACGTGAAACATGTTATATCAGCCAAGTGATCAAGTTCAACACAAGCAGTAATTATCCATGTTCATACCCTTTGCTGTTTGTCCTGAAACCCATAACCTGTGTCTACTCATGGAAAAATACAAGACAAATCAAAATTGAGTTGTATCCTACGAAATACTTTTTAAGCTCTCTTCAGATCTGCCAAGGTGATTAAAAAATAACAACTGCAGAAATCATCAGAGCCAAAAACAAAAACAAAACGACTCAGGAGACATGACCACTGAATGTGGGATCCTGGAACAGAAAAGGGACATTATAGAAAAAGAGAAGCAATCTAATATTAATTAGTAATATATTATGGAAACTTGGCATGGGGGTGGGGGAACACAGGTATTTTTCAGTAACTTCTCTAAAGTTGTGTCAGTTTTGAGATAGAAAACTTATGATAAAAATGACATTAAAAAAGACCCAGGATGGTTACTATGGGAAGGCCAACTGACCTTCCCATATGTAAAATGTCTTAAATAAAGCAACACAGGAAAAAGTGCTCAATGAATGGTAAAAAATGTTTGGTAGGAAAAATCAAAAAACTTTCAGAGGGTGGTGATGTAAGGAGGACCTCCTAGCAGGAGCAAAAATGTGGGAAATGGGAACCTAGTGCAAGGGATACTCAGCATGGAGCTGATCAACTACTCAAGTGTCACTTGTAGTTTCACCTTCATAACCTTAAAATGGAAAAGACTCCTGTGGTTAAAGGTTTGCATATGGAGTGGATGATTTAAAACAAGTCCTTTAAAGCACAACGATCATGGTCTAAATGTATATTTTTCTCACTTACTCCCCTTTTATCACTATGATGTTTGGTCCAATTCAATTTCATACTAACCTTTCCAACAGGATGGAACTATAGCCACGACTTAGAAACCTGTTGGTATGTCCTTATTGATATTATTAGAAAGGAAATGACATTAACAATCTATTCTAGGTAGCCAGGTTCTCAAAATACATGAAAGCTAAGCTTCAAATTTGTGTGGGAAGAGTTACTTTTGAAGATGTGTTCTTATTATATTCCTTGCTTCATTAATTTTGTGGTGCTTACTTCATTAACTAATTTAGTTTTCACTTCATTATTTTTTCTTAGATTCCCTTTAGCTTTTTAAAATTTTTTATTTGAAAGTTTTTTTTTTCATTTTACATACCAACCACAGTTTCCTCTCCTTCTCCTCCTCCTGCTCCCAGCCACCTTACCCACACCCAACCCCCGATACATTCCTGTATCCAGGTTGAGCAAGTTATCCTTCCATAGGAAATGGGCTCCATAAAGCCAGTTCACGGACTGGGGATAAATCCTGGTCCCAATCCCAGTGGTCCCACAGACTTTCTTCAACTATATGCTGTACATATCTACTTGAGTTTTTCCTTCCCACTTGATTTCTTTTGCAGTCTCATATGCATTCCACATTTGATTTTTTTGACTTGCTGATTAGCTTTGGGAAATATTTGATCCCAGTGTGTATCTCCAGTATGCCAAATTGTCTATCCCTCATTTCCCTTCCATTCTGTCTTCACTTTCTCATACTCAGGCAAAATCTAAAACAGACAAAGAACATTTGGACTTTAAGATCAAAATTAATCACTAGATTTTCTTGTAACTTTGTATCTAGATTCTTAATTCTTCTAAGAAAGGAACTATGTCATATTGCCCTTCTAAATCCACACTGTGCCTATCACATATTCTATGTGTAGATACTAAGCACAAGACACTAAATACTAGCAGGGGAAAGCCCCATCACAATATCCAAACATAATTATCAATGTGAGAAAAGAGCTATATCAAAAGGTTCACAGTCTGCGCTGCTATTTTCACTGAGTATGGTTAAGAGAAGACACAAAATTGGGAGTTGTACAAGTTTAGAACTATATATGTATGTGGAATCTCCCTTCAAGACAAATGACTGCTCTGTAAAAAATATGCTGGTGTTCTTAACTCTCAGGAGCTTTAAGTTGCCTAGCAGCAAAAGCAATCTCCCATCTTCTCATTATTACATAGCAGATGTTGTTCATAGATAACAGAGATGATTCAAAGGAGGTCTCAAAACCTTTTGCGTTAGGCCTTCAATATACATGTATACATAGTATATATAATATAATGCACACACACACATATATATGCATACACACAGAGACACACAGACACACACACATATATACATATACATATACATACATACATACATACATACATATGCCTGACTTGTTATCATCAGATTTACCTACAAAGACAAGGCTATTGTTGGCTCAGGGGCTGTTCTCAACACAAACTACTTAATCTTCCTTTACTCCATTTTTGACAAGGATGCATGTTGTGTGTGTGTGTGTGTGTGTGTGTGTGTGCATGTGTATGTATCTCAGTTCTGTCTAAATATTTGAAAACACATTTTTATGCAAACCACAGCTGAAGTATAATGTTCAATTGTTTGAATGCTCAAAAATAAAGTTGTTTATTACAAACTTTTAGTGAAACATCATCGATATATTTTAGGAAATTATTGGATAATCCCAACTACCAGACTAGATAGATGATCTGACCCAGCATGTCTGTCTCATTTGTACAATAACCCAAAATAATACGTATTTCTTGGCAGAGCTGGTGTCTTACTTCTCAAACATATGGGGTTACTCAGTAAACTTTCACAGAACAAAGAGAACTATAATAGAATTAAACTCAGTGTTTGTTTTATTATATATGCTAATGAAATTTGAATATTTAAAAAGATTCAAGACAACCTGCATCCTTGCTAAAGATTTAGTAAAGGTAGATTAAGTAGTTTGTGCTGAGAATAGCCCCTGAGCCAACAGTAGTCTTGTCATTGTAGGTAAATCTGATGATCACAAGTCAGGCATATATAATAAAGGCAAGTGCATCCCAATTTTCTTCGGTTTAAGTTGGCATTTCATAAAGCAGGAAGATCTAATTAAATAATGATTGGCATTTGAACTAAGAATATATTCATAAATTCAGTAAAGTAATTAAATAGAGAAAATTTGATTATTATTTCCTGCCATGTCTAATACGTGGCATATGGTGCATTAGCTTTAAAATTATCAACTTCAATATGTTACTATGTAATAAAAATGTTTTTCTTTTTTCTTTTTTTAAATATTTTTTTCTTCACTTTCTTTCCTCCATACCGTCCCATATCCCCCTCAACCCTCTTAAATTAAAAGAGTTATGAGGGGTGTGTGTGTGTGTGTGTGTGTGTGTGTTCTGCTGAGTAAGTTTAGTGTTGCCTATATGTGTGATTTCAATTATAACATACCATAAATTTTCTCTCTCTAAATAAGCATCAGCATTCAAACTAGTATCTTCTGTAAAAATATATTCAAATAAGTGATAACGCAATTGGTCAAACTACTTTTGTGCTCTTTGTTTTAGTTATTCATTTCATAAATGTTTAAAAAGTACTTGTTTCATGCCAATCACAACGTTAGGCCCTGGAGCCAGAGGGAAAAACACAGCCTGCCTTCGGACTATCTAGAATTTTCATTCTCACAACAATCTCTTTACACTATTGTTGTCTTGTAAGAAAACCATTTATTTAGTTTTCTATTTTTCTTGCTAAATTCTGTTAATTAGCTTAGTTATCTATCCAATTTGTTACATGTGTATCTGAAAGAAAAAAGAAAATGAAAACACTACCACCACAGTAGCCTTGCTCCTGGCTGCTACCCTTTTTGGTAATAAACCCTGTCCTTTCTACCCACTATGATCACCCTTTAAATATCTTTGAATGAAAATTTCATCATTTTCAAAACAACCGCCTTTTACTCATATTGTGCCCTGTTTACTTATTTTCATGTATAAGAATCTAAAATATCTCTAAGAGGGAAATATCTGGCATTTTGTAGTTCTTTCCAGACACATTTATCTTGTTTTTCTTGTCAAAACCAACTTTACTAAATAGAAAATCCCAGTTTACTAGTATTCTTTCTCTGACTCATGTAGTCATTGATTCTATGTTTTTTGTTGATTGACTTAGTCTGTTTAATGTTGCTATAATAGGATATCCAAGACTACAATTAATAATGAAGAGAGGTTTGTTTCGGCTAACTGCTCGGGAGGTCCAAGATCGTGTTGCTATCATTTTCTTGGCATTTCCTGTGATTCTTGTGCTACTAAGTGCATTATGGAGATGTTGAAAGGAAAGTGGCTTTGTGCAGAAGAGTGGAAAAGGTGATCAAATTCATGATATGATAAGCATTTTCCCATAAGGAAAACCTTAATGCATTCATGAGAGTTGATCTCAAATGAACCCAAATACCCCACCACCTTTAAATATTGTTACATTGAGGAACAAGCCCCTACATTGGTAGGGACTTGATTTGAAAAGAACAAATTATAAATCACTTCAGTTGAGTTTTTCTTCCTTCTTGGATATGTATAGTAATACATTTATATTTTTGTTTCATGTTTGGCTGTGTGTATGTCCTTGTGGGGATGATCTCACAAGTCTTGATATACATGTGAAGGTCAGAAGACAACATGAGGGAAGTTCTTCTTCCTTTGGCCACCTGGGACCCTGAATCCAAATTAGGTCATTAGATTTGACAGCAGGAACTTTTTTCTCCTTCTCACAGGCCCAATATGAATCTTTTAAGCAATAACTTAACAGGTCATATCTGGATGTATAGCTATTTTGATGATTTTATTGGCAACATGGAACATAGTATATTTGTACAACATACAATTTCTAACAGTTTTTTATAGACATTTATTCTACTCTAATTTTTGTTGGTGTTTCTAATATATTTGGTATTTTACTTCCTCAGTAATGCATGTTGTTGTTAGGTAGACTGCATTACTTGCCTTTCAAAATGGTTATTATTTTGTTTGAGAAACACAGAAAATACATTTTAGTTTACTTTGATATATTATTAAAATATGGTTTTATCATTTCTTTCTTCCCTCTCCTCTTTCAAAATCCTCCCATGTCCAACCAGTCAGCTTATTCCTCAAATTCATAGCCTATTTTTATTTAATATATATATGAATAAATATATAAATAAAACCTGCTTAGTCTATTTAGTGTTGCTTCTATGTATTTTTATTCATGTGTGACCATTTCATATTAGATTTGCAAGGAAAACTATCTCTCCCTCTCTATGCACTTATTAATTGCATATAGCTCTTTATTTAGTAATTGGGTCGCATGAAATTTTTCCCCATCTACATTGGCCTGTCAACTATTGTTGTTCAGGTCTTGATTAGGCGGACATTTTGTTGAAATTCAATGAGTGCATCTTCTACGTCATATTAGGAGACATTTTTCAATCAATATTCTTTCTTGTAAGTTACAGTACTGGGCATTCATTCTTGCGTTTGCATAAAAAATTGTATAGCTAAAAATGCATTTATTTTGTTCATGTGCTTTGAGTTTTCTTATCTTTTCCTTGACTTATGCTATTTGTGAATTTATCACATTTTATCAGTTTTAATAGCACAATAAAATATTATATTATGATTTGATTTTTGTTTGGTTTATCCACTTTTCCCTCCTTCCTTCCATTCATCCTTCCTTCCTTCCTTCTTTCCTTCCTTCCTTCCTTCATCTCTCACTCTTTATTTATTTATGCTTTCATTAATTAAATATATTCATTTATTTTACATCTTGACCACAGTTTCCTTTCCCTCCTCTCCTCCCATTCCTTCACACCAACCTCCCCTCTGCCCCCCAATCCTCTTACTCCTTCATTTATGTTCAGAAATGGGAAGACCTCCTATGGATATCAACAGAATATGGCATATCAAGTTGCAATAGGACAAACACTTCCTCTTGTTTTAAGGTTGGGAAAGGGAAGCCAGTATGAGTAGAAGTGTCAAAAAAGCCAGCAAAAGAGTCAGAGACAGTTCCTGTTTCCACTGTTAGGAGGCCCACAAGAAGACCAAGCTACCCAACTGTCACATATATGAAGAGGGCCTAGGTCGGGCTCCTTGGTTGTCAGTTCAGACTTTGTGGCCGCCTATAAACCCAGGTCAGTTTTATTCATTTTTCCAGGTTAGTTTTATTATATGGAGTTTTGTGATGTCCTTGAGGCCTCTGCCTCCTACAATCTTTCCTCCCTCTCTTCAGCAAGATTCTCTGAGCTCTGCCTAATGTATGTCTATGGGTCTCTGCATCAGTTTACAACAGTTGCTGGATGAAGGTTCTCTGACGACAAGTCATGTAGTCACCAACCTACGAATCTAGCAGAATAACATTAGGCATCATTATGTTGACATTTTTTCTTTTTTCTCCAATAATATTTGTTCCTATCTTAGGTCTCTGAGTCATCCAGGCTCTGGATCCTTGTGTTCCATTCAGTATCAGGGGTGGGCTCACTCTCCTGGCATGGAACTCAGGCTGGACTAGTCATTGGTTGGCCACATGCACAATCTCTGCTCCACACTTACCATAGCACATCCCATAGGCAGGACAGACTACAGGCCTTTATGCTGTCTATTTGTGAATTTACCATTTTTTTATCAGTTTTGTTAGCAGTGCAATAAAGCATTACATTGTGATCTGATTTTTGTTTATCTATCTATCTATCTATCTACTTATCATTCTACTTATGTTTCTCTGTGTAACTGCCATGGCTGCCCTGAAGCTCATTCTATAGACCAGGCTAGCCATGAACTCACAGAGATTCACCTGCCTCTGGCTCCCGAGTGCTGGGATTATATTTGTGTGCCACCACTTCAAGGATAATTATTTAATTTTTTATGTCACTAGCGAAAATTTTTTATATTTTTCTTTCTTGGTGGGGAGGATTTCAAGACAGGGTTTCTTTATAGTCTTAGCTATTTTGGAACTTGCTCTATAGACCAGGCTGACTATGAACTCACAAAGTTAAATACTGGAATTAAAGGCATGGACCACCACTTTCAGGCATCTTTTTTATGTTTTCATAATATTTTCAGTCTTTCAGTGTTCTATATGATTGTACAATATGTTGATCATATCCATCCACTACTAGCTCTCCCGAGCTCTTGCTCGTTTCTCTCTTCTCCATCTTTCTCCTAACTCCATGTTCTCTTCTTATTATTTTTCTTTTTATTCACCTCATGTCCAATTACTACTGCCTATATGCACATAGATGTGCAACCAATTAAAATTATTTTGTATTTCTGATTACAAAAGTCATAAAGACACAGTAAAATCTCAGACAATGTAAGATTAGGCATTATTTTAAAAATAAGTAGAAATGATATTATGTAGGTTGTGATGATTTTACTTCAGGGAAAAAAATTGATGCAACTTAGTTCTGTTGCCTAGGAAATAAAGAGTAGTCATGCACATGGCTATTGTTTTATTCATTTTTCTGAAAAAAATTAATATCATGTTTAAACTCCTGGGATAAGGAAGAAGATATTTATCTTGTTAACTCAGAAATTGTGGAATATTTCTCATAAAATTAAGCATGTAATAATCAGGAGATATTTAATTCAGCTATCTATTTAAAAATCAGATGTTATATATGTTTCTCTCAAACTGGGATGCCTGTGTGCTTGTGATAGAGAGAACATTTAATGGGGTTGGACAGACTACAGTTCCAGACATCAAAATACAGTTGATGAATTGCAAATTCTTCCACTTGATCCCTATGGGTTATGGTTTCCTCCTTATACACTGTATTTGAATGATATATAGTGGCTGGTAATAGCACCTGGCTTCAACCTTGGGGCTCCCTTTGGGATTTTGCAAAGCTTAAGGTTTTGTTCATATTCTTTTCTTTCGAAAAAGTAGCTTACAAGTTTTGAAAAGATCTATTGTTTGAAACATCAATTAGATGTGAATGTGAATATATGCTAGAATAGATGTGACTATAAACATTAAATGCATTTATGAATAGAACATTTTAAAGAAAAATATAAACCATCTGTTTATTTTAACTTTTAAAAGTGAACACATAAAATTTTATTTACTATGTAAACCTATGATTTGAAGTAATGATGTAAAGACTAAGTCTAAGTAACATATGCTTACCTCATCTATGTATCGTTTTTATAGTGACAACACTTCACCAAATTTCCTAGTGTTTTTTCAAGAAACAGTATATTATTATAGTTTCCAAATTGTATGGTGGATTTCTTGAACTTATTATTTATGTCTTGTTGGAATTTTGCATTCTTTGAGCAAAATCTAACATTTCTTCTTAGCTTCACAAACCCTTTGTAGCCCCATTTCATTCTCTGTTTATATGACATCATCTCTTTGGTTTCATATATAAATCAGACCACAGGTGTAGGAGGTTCTTTGCATTGGTATAAATCTTGGTTTATTGATATAAATTTAAGGTCAATCTTGTTATATGTCTATGTATTTCTGTTCTTGATTATGGTTTTGTGATTGTGTAGTTCATTTTAAAATGTAATGTATAATTAAGAAATATAGGTTAATAGATAATCATCTATAATAGTCAAGTTTGTAGTCATGTTAGTTAGATTTTTTTAGATGTGCATAGATATATTTCAGTTAAATAGGCATTCTTCATATCTTTCAAAGACTAGTCAGTTTGGATTCACACCTTCCTAGGCCTGGATGGAGGCGAGAGGGCCTTGGGCTTCCCACAGGGCAGGGTAACCTGCCCTCTCTTAGGACTGGAGGGGAAAAGGGGAGGGGGAGTGGGGAAGCGGGAGGGAAATGAGAGGAGCGGAGGAGGTGGAAATTTTGAATGGTACTATTTATAATGCAATAATAAAAAA
>PVIU01025969.1:7500-22801 GCA_004026605.1 Ondatra zibethicus | reverse complement strand
CCCCTTCTTCCTTGAAAGAGGGCATGGTGCCCTGGCCTGTTGGAAGTCCAAGGCCCACCCCCCCTCCCTCCCAGCCTAGGAAGGTGTGCATCCAAAAAGACTAGGTTCCCAAAAAGATAATACATGCAGAAGAGATAGGTCCTGGTGTCATTGTTGATGGCTTCTCCGTCTGCCCCCTTTCGCCGCCACATTCAGAGAGTCTGGTTTGATCATATGCTCAATCAGTCCCAGCAGGTGGAGAAGGACTGGGGAGAGCTTGGGGGAGTGGGAGGGTGAAGATGGAGGAAAGGTGGACATTGGAGAAGGGAATAAGATATCCACATTAAGAGAGTCGTTTTAGGGTTGGCAAGATACTTGGCCCTGGGGATTCCGGGTGTCCACGGGCATGTCCCCAGCTAGGTATTCGGGCAGCAGAGGAGAGGGTGCTGGAACTAGCCTTGTCCCATAGTCACATTGATGATTATCTTGATCACCATTATAGAAATTTCATCTGATGGATGGAGATAGAGACAGAGATCCACATTCACATCAGAGCAATGGATTGAGTCCCCAAGGTGCAGTTGAAGAGTAGAAGGTGGGAGAAGATGAGAAAGGAAGTTAGGCAGCTCTTGTAAAGAAAACATTTAATCGGGGTGTCTTACATTTTTGGAAGTTTAGCCCATTATCATCATGGTTGGACATGGTAGTGTGCAGGCAGACACAGTGCTGGAGAAGGGGCTGAGAGCGGAGAAGGAGGTACATCTTGATCCCGCAGGCAACAGGAAGTGATCTGAGTGACACACTGAACGAAGCTTGAGCAAAGAAGACCTCAAAGCCTGCCCCCATGGTGACACACTTCTCCAACAAGGCCACACCTCCTAATAGTGCCACTCCCTATGAGTCTGTGGGGGCCAATTTCATTCTAACCATATTCTAATAATCTTGATTCAGCTGCGTTTTGGGATGGAAGGAAAAAACAAAACAAGGTTGGGTGGGAGTGCTTTTAAGTAATGGAGATGTATTGCTAAGTAAGCAGAGCTGGAAGCTACAAACTGAACTGAAAGGAGAATATAGTCAAAGCCATCAGGAGGACTGGCTGGAGCAGAGAAAAGGTAGCATCAGTAGCGACAGGAAAGCCAGTTCTTCTCAGTCACACTCTACTGGCTATCTTTAGAGGACAGCAAAATTTATGTTCCAGAAAGAAGCAATACTGATGTCAGCAAAGCAAGAAACAGCTTCCCAGGAAACCATGGTGAGTCTGGGGATGTACACATTCTTCACTCACTTATGACAAGATTATTCTGGTCTCAGATCTCACTGAGACCATACCTACGAAAATTGGTCCAGGATCCTTCTTATATCCAATGGATGACAGTTTGGGATTGGGGTGAACACCCCTGCTGGGACACCCTCCAAATCCACACCATTTTTCAGAGAACTATACCAAGGTCCTTAAATGCCCTTGTTTGTTCTGCTTCACTGGCTCCCAAGGAAGTGTTGCCATTTTGAAGATTTTATCTGTACACCTAGCAGCAAACATCAATATATTTACTGCGCTGTTGGTCTAAATATTATTGTAGATCAATCCAAAACATTGGGGGAGCTGAATGAGTTCACATGTGATAGCAAAAATGAGAATACCCAGCTGAATGCAGTATAAAATTAGTCCCGCTCAGTAAACACATATGCAAAGGAAAGCAAATGAATGAAACCGTTAACAAGTGTCCTCTCCAGAAGGTTGGAGAATGAAAAATTGTTCTTTTTTCTTTATTCTTCATTTCCCAAATTTTTCACAGTCAATGGATGTACATTCTTGCATCAGTCACAGCGATAAACATTAGCAACTTGTAGGCTCTACTAAACGCTAAAGTTGTGCATAAATGTTATTGTCATCACAGCAGCTCTAAAAGACTAGGACGAGTTCATCTAGTCTGTAGGAGAGTCTGCATTCATGATCAAAGAATGACCAGCTTGGGCATGCATGGCCCCTTGTGCCTGTCATCTTGTATGTTTAGTTGGATTCCCAGTACTTCCAAGTGGGTGCTGTGCTACAAATCTAAGCGGCCCTCACAGGCTTACGTTCTAAATGCTGGTTCTCTGTTGTCATCGGTGTTTTAGGCGGCTGTGTGACCGTTAGGATCAGGGGTCTAGCTAGCAGAAGTAGGTCACTAGGGGCACGACCTTCTAACTTGGGCATGGCCCCGGGTCTCCCCTGCTTCCTGTTCCACCTTGGTGGGAACAGCCTGGTCATGTGAGCCCCTGGTTATGTCTTCCCTGCCACAGTGGACTAAAACTCACCACGAAGGATTCAAAAGAACCAGTATGGGCTGCTGCCCTCTGAAGCTGAAAAATGCATCTTTCCTCCTGAGCCTGTTCCTACGGGGGATTGTGGCCACAGGACACAAAAGTGACACAGACAGTGGAGGTGAACTGGTAATCATCCTCCAGGCCAGAAACAGAGCAGGCCATGACTTGGGTTTGGATTTAAGCATTTTCATGCAGAGGATCAAGATTACCACTTTTATGCAGTCTTCTCAAGTGGGCTTTCCCAAATGGAGACCTCCTTAGGTGCAGGCCCTTCCTATTTTGTTCTTGCTGAAGCCGGGGTGCTGTTGTTGTTGTTGTTGAACAGATTATTTTAAAAATGTGTGCCTTCTGAAACAAGTTTAACACCCTGTCTCCCCAACGAGAGGAAGCTAGGAAAGATACACAAACGCCACAGTGATTTTAAAAAGCACTACCCCAAGTGTCACCATATTTGGTGTTGATACAGAGGCTTCTGTTACCGCAGTGTTGTGGGGCTTACGGTTGTTGGCATTCCTCCTCAGAGAGTGATTTTTTTTTTAATGATCTTGATCGACACAGAGGTCTAGCTTGTGTTGTCAATTTCATAAATTTTAATAGCTCATACCTACAATCCCAGCACTGGGGAGGCTGGGGCAGATGAATGGCCATGAGTTCAAGGCCAGACTGTAAGTACCCAGCTGTGTGGGACTGGGCAGCAGCATCCTATCTCAGCAAGAAGCTCAAGTGTAGACTTGGAAAGCATCTTAAAGATCTTCGCAGTGTCTGGAGCTGTGCCTCCAACACTTTCTGCCTCCTGACGATGGCCACTGTAGAACTTTTGATAATTAAAAAGCATCATTTTTAAAGTAGTTTGTTTAATATATCTCTCAAGGGTCAAGGAGGTGGTTCAGGGCTAAAGATGTTTACTGTCCCTGACAAGCTGAGTTTAATTCCTCAATCCCTGGGACTCACAGGGTAGAGGAAAGGATCACCTCCCCAGAACTGTCCTCTAACATCCATGTGTGCATGGTGGAACTTGTGTCAACACGTGTGCCCACATACAAGTACATGTACATACCTTGCAAATAAAGAAATACAATGCAATGTTTTTAAACAGAAAATTGATTATGTGTCTCAATTTGATTATAATTGTATGAAGTATTGAATCTTACATTTTTGTAAAATTCTATAAGACAGTTATTTCTTTCAGTAAGCACATATATCATGATTATGAAGTATTTTTTGGATAGCTAGCTGTAACAATATATTTAGACACGTATTTCATCTCCATTGTGTTGCTTCCATTTTTTCTCTATTTAAATAAAGCTACATTGACTATTTCTGTGTTTCCTTTTTAAAAACTCTTTTTCGGAGAGGTATATTGTGTGTGTATGTGTATGTGTGTGTGTGTGTGTGTGTGTACGCACACGTGCACGCGTGAGTGCGTGCACGTGCCTACATCTGTGCCTATGTACTGTCCACCTTATCTTTTAAGATAGAGTCATCGAGACTCACCATTGATTAAAGCGGCTGGTCAACCAGCTGTGGGGATGTACTATCTCTGTCCCCATAACATAACTGCAGACAGGCACAACCCATGCCTGGCTCTTTTATGTGGGTGCTGGGAGTCCAGCACCATCTTGTGCAGGAGGCACTTTGCTTAAATGACCCATCCTCCCCAGCCCCATCTCTGTATTTCTTTGTTGGTAGTATAGAGGTTCTATTAAACCATAGATTTCTCTGGGCATAGAGTTATACCCACTGTCTTCTCCATCAGCCCCGTTTTTCACCTATCCCTGAGGTATTTTGGGGGGTGCTTTTGTTCTCTTTAGGCAGCTCAAACTGGTGAGCTTCTAAGTGAGACTTCTAAGCAGTCTTGGGGACCCTAGGGCGACAACAGCAATGGAAAGATCAGAAGTGGGGTGTGTGGCACCATTTGCATTTTCAACATCAGCTGGTGCTACTTCAACTTCTCTCTTAAACTGAGACCCTTCCTATCAGGTGGTTGAGTTGTCCCCAAAGGTGGCAGGCCAGGCATCTTCCTCGTTCACACGGGCATGGGGAGAAGTCTTCTGCAGCCCATCCCACATCGTGTCTGCAGCTTTCTGGCCCTTTGCATTTCCTGGGTGAAGATGGAAATGCATATGGCCTCAGCGGCGACTACAGAGTGAATTCTTCATCCTGCTGCACAATCACATAGCTACTGCAATACAACAGCACACAGCGTAGCCAAGTCGGCAGAGGGGCTGACCTCACAGCCGTAAAACACAAGGCCTGTAATGTGTAAGGAAACCCAAGTCAGCTTTTCCAGATTTGTTTTATTAGTGAGATTACCATATGGAAAATACTGTTAAGTTATCATAGACATTCTCTTAAGGGAACACTTAGGACTCATACAGCTATTTTTATTTTTGTGGGCTTAAATTTCTTATTTGTTGCCTACAGAAGCATGAAGTTACATTATCTGTTTTCTCGACATCACACAGTCAGTCTCAAGTGTTCAGAAAAAGCTTAGGCCTTTCCATGCTTTTGAGGGTCAAGGTTCTCGCTGGCTTATTTATGCGCATTAGTAAATGAACCACAACAGCAGGTGGATTCAGATGTGCTAACTGGCCTATAGTAGAACTTTACCTTTGCTGGCAGCTGTCAAAACCAGTCTGGGCTGGCTGTAACAAAATTGCCCTTTGACCCATCCCCCAGCATAGGACTCATATAAGCTCAGACAATCATCAATGATTTTGATGATTGTCTGTTCTTCAAGTGTCCAAGGCTGCTTAGAAACATCCCATTGTTCCTAAAACAAGCTCAACCCCTGTGAGTTTTCTACAGAGCAAATTAGACAACTTTTTTCTTCTCTCCCTCTTGGTTTGATTTTTGATTAAGAAGGTCTATGGCAAATGTAACTCTGCCAGAATTGTGGTAATTGTTTAAACACTCCTCTGGTTACTGTTGGCCTCAAACTGCTCCTGAGTACCCACCCCTATCAGGTGTTCTTTCTTGTTTGGAAAAACACAAGCCAATTTAGGCCACCAATAGGGAACAGGAACAAAGACCAATTACATTCAGAAATCACTGCATGAATGCCAAAGAGTCAACAGGACTTTCAGAGGGAAGGTTGTTTAAGTCTATGGTGTGGTAGGTTAAGCATTTGGTGGCATGCTGTCCCTCAGGTAGACTCTCTCAAATCCAAAGCTGTGGAATCCGTGCTTTGGTGAAGATTACTTATCTCTCTCTCAATGGTCCATTATGACTGAAGGTTTAAACTTTGGGGGATGGGGCCTGCTGGAGGAGCTGAGTCACTGAGGACCTGCCCCTGCAGGGACTGTGAGACCCCGTCTTTCTCTCTGCTTTAGTTGGTCCATGCAAGCTGTACCCTATACAGGCACCTCCACCCTAATGACAGTAGCTAAGAGAGCTTCTTCCAAACTGAGCTGAAGTGGCACTGGCCATGCCCTAGACTCTCCGAAACTGTGAGCCCGCTAACCCCCCTTCTTTTTAAAGTTGGTTGTCTTTGGCATTGCATTGTAGTGCAAAGCTGACACCATTACCATGAAGTCCACACAGGCCAAAGGTTCCTACAGTGTCTCAGGCACACTTGACCCAATTTCTGGTGTTACACAGCTGTTGTTCTCTGCTCTGTTTCAAGGCTCTTGCTTCTTGTTCATCTTCATGATGGGAAATCGTCTTTCTCCACGATTCCTTTCCACAGAGCGCTTGCTTGTGTCACACTTCCCGACATTAGTGGGACCGACTGGCGTAGATACTGGCATAGATGGGCTGGCTAGAATGTCTAGTGCTTAAAAGCCCTCTGTTCATTTGTCATGCTTCTTGGTTTTTCTCTCCTCTCCCCTGCTCTGCCTCAGGTGTGTTCACCCACCATCACTCCCAACTTCTTCCGTGTTCCAGTGCGGAGTGTAAGCCCCCTGCCAGTTCTCCAAACAGCACTGGACTGGTTGGCTTCTCCAATCCTTCTGGGGTTCCACTGGAGCTTTTCCTAGAACTATTCTCTCTGCTATCTCTGCGTTTTCTCTGGAGAAAGGAGACAGTGTCTATTACAGATGGTCTCATCTCAGTCTGAAAGGTGGCTCTTACTTTCCTGGAAGTCAACACCCAATGGCTGCTTGGCTTGCTTCCCCCAAATTTTGTTTTGTTTCTTAGAATTCTTGTTTCCTCTCATTCAAGTTCAGTCCCTTAATAGACAACAGTTCCTTAAACACTGGGCCAAAAGCCCTTCTCACATCAGTTGACCTGCACATCTTAGGTAGATATATTTAAGACCGAGATAGATGCACTAGTATGAAATAAATCACAGTTCAGTCACTCTGTTGGGATCTCATCAGCTCACCACCAAGGTGATTGATGAAGTGGACAGGAAAATGCACATTTCTGCTGTCCAGCAAAATAATGCCTAAAAATAAATCACATTTTAATAGATGGGGGAGAACAATTCAATAAGGCTAACATTTGATGCAGCAGTCTCTTGCATGTTGTTATGAGCTATTGCTAGCAAAGATGATCTGTTGATCTGCTGTCACCGCCCAAATGGAGAAGAACAATGACAAGCTCTGTGGATGGTGGCTGGGGCTTGGGAGACAGGAGAGGAGGAGGAAGCTAAAATGGTGGAGACATCCCATGTTAGGGAAAGCCGGTCCTGCTGTTCAGCATTCCTTCAATTCTGGCTAGTGGCAGCTGAGTGTTTGCTCCATGCTGTGCATGTACCTTGAGCTCAATGACCTCAAAGAAGTCAAAGAAAAGTAGGCTCGTTTCTCTACCACCAAGGCATGGACAGGTTTGTAATACATACAAGGTCAGTCAGTAGGGTCAGCCTCCAGAGCTTCACCTTAGTATTATATCATTCCCCAGCAAGGCCTGGAGGGGATTTTCTCTCCTGACATAAGTACATGCTAAGTATCCTCTGGACTGTAGCCACAGTTGGCTTATATTAGCAACAAAGTATCCTTTTGTCTACAGATGTAGATATACTGTGAAAGTGAAGAACCAGGCACTGTTCTTGCTTTTTGTGTGGCTGCCACTGTACACATGTGAGGTGCTAAGAATGCTGATGGCTTTACCTTGACATCAACTACTGTCTTGTAAGGAAAGAAAAAGAGAATTCTTCGCCCATGTCATGGATGATGAAATGACCATAGGTGTTCAACCCATGTCATGGATGATGAAATGACCATAGGTGTTCAATCCACATCATGGATGATGAAATGACCCTGGTGCTAAACCCATTTCATAGATGATGACATGACTGTGGATGGTCAACCCATGTCATGGACAATAAAATTTCCATGTGTGTTGGATAAAATGCAGTTAGCCATAGCACTAGAAATAACCTGTCCCATAAGCAGGCTCACTGTAGCCTGGTCCTTTGTGCCCAGAGTGTTTGATACTAACTTTCTCTTGGGTGGGTGGAAAAGTTAGCTCACTAATTTCTTACTCCAGACTGTTAAACATGATCCAGTTCTGAAGGATGTGGCAATATGGGACAGGGCACTCAGAAGACAAGATGGCACCTTTGAAACTATCAGACGCCTGAGAAAGTCCACATTGAAGGGAAACCTCAAAGTCATCTTCATCTGAGAAGGCCTGCAGTCTCAATATCCAGGCGGCAATCAGAACTTGTTCTCTTTTGCAGAGTGCCTTCGGGAATTTTGTCTCCTTTCATAGCTGAAAAGGGCTCATGTGTTCTATCAGGTAGATGATGGCATGCTCACAAGACAAGAACCAAACAGGGCAAAAATGAAATGGAATAATGTTCACAAATGACAGGTTCTTTGATAAATACTGATCAGACATCATACATAAGCCAATGGGTCAGAAATAGAAATTTAAATCACAAGTTTGAGAGATTTGAGTAAGTCACTAAGATTCCCCAATGTGCTGTATGGATAGATAAGTACAATTACAAATATACTGAGTGTACATTGGCTATTCATGTGAATTTCATGTTTGACACATGGTTTTGAACTTGCAAAGTCATCTAGAGAATATTTATTGGCTATCCCCATTATATAAGATGATTCTAGTACTCGGGGCAGAACCTTTTCATTGAGCTCCTGATCTCAGGACAGCTACACACAGGATGGTCACAGCTGGGTTAGCACCTGCATGGTCACAGCTGCAAGGAAGTTGTCAGCAAAGCTGCTGGAGGGGTTCAGGAAGTCTCACTCAGAGGCTGACCCATGCACTTGACCTCAAGGATAAGTCAGGAAAAGGTGTGTGTAAGGCACCGCCTCTGGCCCTTCCCTTCTACACAGGTCAGTGTGTGCACTCTCTCTCAACACTTGCATGCACCCCAAGCATGGGAAAGGACCCTGTCACTATGAATTAGGCCTAGGATTCCCCTCCTTCCTCTAGGCCTTGCATCATGGTTTTCCTTTTACCTTTGATGTTCTTCCCTGTTCCTGCCCCTCTTATGATTTATTTTACCTCCCCTCTTCTCTTTACAAGTCATAGAGAAAGTCATAGTGACAAAGTCTCAGATCCCATAGTGTTGACGAGGTCCCACCTGGCCCAGCATCCGTTCAGTCCCGAAGAAACACGCAGAGGCCTACGTTAATTCTAAACTGGTTGGCCTATTAGCTCAGGCTTTCTTATTAACTAACTCTTACATCTTAAATTAACCCATAATTCTTGCCTATTTTAGCCACGTGGCTTGGTACCTTTTATCAGTGAGGCATTCTTATCTTGCTTCCTCTGTGTCTGGGTGACAACTGCAGACTGAGCCTTTCCTCTTCCCAGAATTCTCCTGTTCTGGTTGTCCCACCTGTACTTCCTGCCTGGCTACTGGCCAATCAGCATTTTATCAAACCAATACAAGTGACAAATCTTTATAAGGTATAAGACCATTGTCCCACAGCACCATACCATAGTTTTTGTTTCTGTTCCCATTTCCCATGGAGTGGTTTGACATCTATTTACTGTGTTTTTTCTTGCTGTAACAGAATACCAAAGAGTGGGTGATCAATAAACAACAGAAATGTGTTAAGCTTGCAGTGCTGAAGAGTAGATCAGGAGCGTGGTGCCCTCACCTGGAAAGAGCCTTTATGCTACATCTACGATGAAAGAAAGGACAGTAAGCATGGTTAAGACAGAGGGGTGGGCTGACCTGATCCATTTATCAGGGACCCTTCCCACGGCCCACTAATGTCCTTCCTTCATCTGTTTTTGAAGGCAGAACCGTAATGACATCCCAAAGTTCCCACCTACCAGCACTGTTTCAATGACAAGTCAATTTCAACACAAAGTTTGGAGGCGCATCCAAACCACAGCAGGGGTGCAGACTCTGCACACAACACTCCTATGCCGACCTTCTTCAGAAGACCATAAAGAACACAGGGGAGGTCAGACTTTTATTCATATCTATCTCCCCATATCCTGTCTCAGAACAAATACCTGACAGATGTCATGGGAAGAATAACTTAATGCAGACCCCAGCAGTCTTCAAACACTGACTGGGAAAGGGTCTTCTTGACTTCTAAACAAGATGCCATACTTAGGTCCTTGAGCAGATTTGAAAGTCAAGCTGTTTTGGTTATAGTGTCCACCTGTGAAACTTTCAGTCCCCTCGTCTTTGGTTTTCCGGAAGAAGGTGAGGTTTATAAACACAGCGAGACTTGGAGAAGTCACTAAGCACAAGTCTGTGCCAAGTATCTGAGACTTTACCTTAGAGGGGATTGTAAGACCTGTGTGTCACATTTGACCAGCGGGTTTCCATCCAAGTCTACAGTCTTACTTCCAAACCCTTGCTACTGCTTTGTGAAGTGAGGGTGCAGACTTTCTCCCTGAACTAACACAGCAGCCACCCTCTGCGGGAGACTGCTACATACCTGAAATGTGTGGTCCAAGTTGGAATGAGCTACGAGGGTAAATAAACAGTGTTTCCAAGATTTAGTATATACAATGAGTACAACATAGCTTGTTAACCTGGCATATGGAGAAAGTAAAATATTAAAATTCACATCACATATTCTTATATTTGATTGTAAATACTAGAAAATTTTACATGACACATTTTGCTGGAACAATGTTTGCTCAAAAATAAAATCATTTTCCAAAACATGGTTTTACTTAAATTTAGAGGAAAAAGAAAGGCTCTCAGTTAGAAAGCTGCCCCGAATGTGTGAGTACTGAAGAGAGCTTTCTGGAGCTGCATGTGGCAGACACAGTGTGTGCATGAACAGATTTAAAGTCTATGATCATCTATAGAGAGGGGACTATAGCTTCCCATTACACAAATCGACTCAGAGACATACAGAAATGACAAGCCGCTGCCTTTATGGTACGGCAGAGCTGGCAGTCAACCCTTGTCATTTGGCTCGAGAGCAGAAGTCTTTAATTTCTAATTTTGTTATGAGGGGCACCTACCCTTGTGTGGCTTTCAAATTGTGGCTAGCCATGGAGATTCTCATTTCAAAGGAACATTTGTCTGGTGGGACGTCTTTCTGGCTGACTTTGAAGTCCTTAACTCACCAGTGAGAAGACGCCCATGCTCAGCACGAATACAGCATAAATGCTGGAGCTAGCCAAGATGGCTTATTGAGGACTGTCTCGGGAACTTCCTGAACTTACTTTGTAACGACCCTGGTGGGAAGCGTGAGTAACTGGGAATACAGAGTGATAAGCCAACCACAAACCACAGTTATCCAGACATGGAGAGGAAAGAAGGATTACCTGTCCATTCAGGTTGTAGAAAACTCCAACAATAGAGAAGGCTCTGAGAAAGGGGTCTAAGTGCTTGATAAACACCTGCTCTTCCTCTCTGATTTCTTTACTAAAATCTAAAATTGATGGTTTCTATTAATTTCTTAAAACAACTGTATGGCAATTCAGACAGCCCATCCAGGTACAAGCTAGAAGGTTAGTACAATGGCCTCACACTGACTTTTGAGACCTTTAAGAACTTTCTCAAATATATTCATTCTGTGAAAGGTGCCCACATGTTTATGGTTTTATACACACACACAAGAAACAACAACAACAAAAAACATTTTTATGATTTTTTTTCTCCCAATTCCCATCTACTACTTTTTTGGCTTAGTAAATTAAAAGTCATCTCAGGCATACATGGCTTTCACTTACACTTGGTGGCATAAAATCTTTTCAAAAATCTACACAGTCCCATTATCTCACCTAGGAAATGGATAATAATTTCATAGGGTCAAATACCCATTTTCCAGTCCCCTTAGCACAGTCTCAGAAGTATAGATAAGTCTCAGAACTCCAGAGAAGCTGGTTTACTTGGACCATGTCCTTTGTTTTAAAGTCCGTTTTTAAATGTCCCCTCTCTCCTGTTGTCTCTTTTTCTTTTCCTATGTCCTTTTCTGCTCTAGATACTTAGAGTATCTTTCAAAAATACATATGGGATGGTGAAACAAATTAAAACTGAGAAAACATGGCAAGGTGTGGCTTCAAGAAGAGACCGTCGGAGCAAAGATTGGCAAGAGGGACAAAAATACTGCGACAAAGTAATGTGTGTCTCTCCTCAGGAACCACGCTCTTCTTCTGCACTTCCTAGGAGAGACGGCCTAGCCATTAAAGGGTAGGCTCCTAACCCACAGCACAAACAACAGCTTGGTAGGGGGCACTACAAGTCAGAGATATGAACTGTGGGCCTTAGAGCTGAAAGAACACGCGTGCACACACGCACACTCACACACACACACACACACACACACACACACACACACATAGACTACAATTGTTCAAATGGTTTTTGACAAGGAGCACAGTAAATAATATGAAAAATCACATTTTCCCCAGTAGCCTTTAAGTGTAGGAGCAAGAAGGGTTTTTTGTTTTGGTTTGGTTTGGTTCAGTTTTTTGTTGTTGTTGTTGTTGTTTGGTTTTTTTTTTTTGAGACAGTTTCTGTGTAGCTTTGGAGGCTATCTTAGAACTGGCTTTGTAGACCAGGCTGGCCTTGAACTCACAAACATCTGCCTGACTCTTCCTCTGAGTGCTGGGATTAAAGGCGTGTGCCACCACCACCCAGCAGAGCCAGAAATTTTTAAAGGAATCTTTAAAAATTACACTCTAGATGCTCACTGTAATGCTACTTCTGCTACATCCACTTCAGCACAGTACTTGTTGGAACTTGGTCATGAGCCCATGCCCTATTCCCTGCAGCAACTGCTAGCTGGTCTTAGGTAGAACAGATTGCCCTCATCCTAACAGAGCTGATAGACAAGCCCTGCCATGTTGACCTCACAAGGCCACTTTCAGATGACTGCTTCCTCTGTCACAGATCTGCAGTCCCCCTGTCAGTCTCGGAACGTTCAGTAACAAGCCCCTCGGCTCCTGCCTTGTTCTGTGGTGTCACACTGAGAAAGCCAGATGTACTTGTGTTCCAAAGCCTCAGAAACACATGGGGAATGAGATTTCAGAAAAGCTCTTAGGTTCTATAACTAGGAGATCACGGAATGACCTTGAAGCAAGGCCCACACCTCTTTCCCTTTTATACCTCACTTCTGCATACTCACCAAAGCCTACATCTACATTAGTCTCCAAATATTTTCCCTGTGACATATTAACAAATATCTGAAAAGATCATCTTAAAAGATCAAAATAAGAGGGAAAACTACTATTTAATTTTTTTTCCCAACTTAAAAACTAGCAAATGCAGGTTGTGGGAATTATAGTGTCGTTTACCAAAAATACCTAAAAACTGCATTAATGATTATATATTTGTAAAGATGTAGGTATTATTGGAGTTTTTAGGGTAAAAACCTAGCAAACTTTGGCTACTTTTCCCTAATATACCAATTAAAGAGACAGATAATAGTGATTCTTAAAGAAACATAATTCATTCAGTATGGTCATACTGGGAAAGGAGGAAATTGAGTTCCATTGACCCTACCATCCGCCTTCTCCATCCTGACCTGAGGTTTAAAAAGAAGGCAAACTATAGGTACGGTCAAGCTGTGGTCCCTGCTATCATCGGCCCATGGTTGTCCCAGCACCTGTCTCTCTAACAGTTGTCAGAACTGTGTGACACAAACTGCCCTCTGGCTGGCTCCATGGCGTCATTCAGCCTTTTCTTTCTTCAGCATGCGATTCCTGGGGAACTGCTCATTCTCGGGTATCAGTTATTTCAATAGTCTGATAGCGTAAGTGACTGTCTGTTGAAGGATATTTGTTGGCACTATGAAATCCGAGACTTTGTTAATAAAATCACCCTTGGGTCAGGGGACAGAGCCAGCAACTAGTTGACAGGAATTAGCCTTCAACAGTACAAAGAAGCCAGGAAGATGAATAGAGAGACCCCCCAGGAAGGAGTAGGGAAGAGCTTGAAATTTCACAGTGTTTTTGGCTTGGGACAGTTGGAGATATGCTTTCTTGTTGGGTTTCTGGCCAAAAAGAAGAAGTCAGCTGGTTTCTTCTTTGCCTCTCTGAGCTAGCAGGTTTTCACCACAACATCTGACTTGTGAGTCTTTATTGGGAAATAGAATGATAGAGACTTAATTAGATATTGCATTTTGTGGCAGCAGCAGAGCCGGTGTTGGCGGGACTTCCAGTCCCACCAGGCTGTGGCCTAAGTGGTGGGATGCTGACTGTGGGGTTAAAATATCAGTAGAGTCAGGTGCAGTTGTGAAGCCTATGAAAACCAACAATTCTCTTCAAAGCATCTTTTTTCCTGCTAAGCTAGTTACACTGAGGGCTTTTTACCTCATCCTATTCAGTGATGCCCATGGAGAACTTTTTCCAAAGGAGTTAGAGGCCACACTTTGAGATTCAACAAGAATGTATAAAAGAGACCAAGATCCTCTGGGATGGCCATCAGCTGTGGAGTTGTCACTGAAGGCACCCAAACTATGTGACAGCCATGGAGATGAGGATGTTCAAGGTGTTGGTTGGCTGAAATCCTGTTTGCATTGTTCTCTGAGCTCTTGCTTCCTCAGATCATATTGGTCACGAGATTTAGTTTGAGAAGTAAATCCAGACTCCTCCTGTGGGCTTGTGAAGGTTCCCCATTGGTGCCATAGAATCACCATATGTCACCTGTCTTCTCTCTGAAACCAAGGAAAAAACAACTGAAATAGATTTGCAAAAGAAAATTAGCAGGAACTTGAACTTGACTGATCAGCAAAGTCAGGCTGGACTTGGTTAAATAAGGATCCTAGAAAGCCCCGTGAGAATGGAGCCTAGAGGCACAGAGCCTGCCTGATTCCCTGCACAACACAACCCTTGGCCTTCTAGAGCAGTGGGGTCTGAGAGGGCCAAGCTTAATGAGAAAAGGAAAACATGCCATGCTGTCCTTACTGCAGAAGAGCACAAAGAAGCGGGCCTTTGGCCTTACATCTGAAAGGCAATAAGACCCACATCGATGATCATAGATGGCTGAGTGACTTCCCTGCTGAGGCTGGAGACAAGACCATGGTGTGAAGAGAAGTCTGAGGTGGTAGTTGACCCAGCTTACTTTGCTGGCCTCGTTGCCATATCACCCTTTAAGAAAGGAGCAACAATGATTTACCAATATGGCACAGTCTGCATAAAATAAAAAATTCTCTCATATAAAGAAGAGGAATTTTTCCAAAAGAGTTCCCATAATGAGAATGTACGGCTGAAAAAAATGGGACAGGGGGTGACAAAAGGTAAACTGATATTTCAGAGACTATGACATCACACAGATAAAATACAAAGACTAGTCAGTCGGCCCCAGTGAGAGATAATCAAATAGCTGAAAGTGACTGGGATTTTTCTTTTTTAAAAAGTTACAGGGTTCTGGAAAGAAATGAAAAGTAATTGTAGATGTGAAAATAAACAACAGAGTTGAACAACAGGTACTCTAGGAATACAGCAGGCATAAAAAGAATTTGAGGAAAATGAATAAAAAGAAGAAAGTATTTGAGTTTTAGTGAGAAAAGAAGGAAGGAAGCCTGGAGAAATTTCACCTTCCCCACGAGTGGACCTCCCTATTCGAGGAAACAGAACAGACATAATAGGATCGATAAGGCCTACATCCATAGTTTGAAATGAACCCAGTGACTTGATAGCTGGAGGGTAGTCAGAAACATCTACACCAGCCATG
>PVIU01025969.1:0-2500 GCA_004026605.1 Ondatra zibethicus | reverse complement strand
TTTTCTGAGAAATTGCCATACTGATATCCAAAATGGCTGTACCAGCTT
Organism: Ondatra zibethicus; assembly: GCA_004026605.1. NCBI lineage: Eukaryota > Metazoa > Chordata > Mammalia > Rodentia > Cricetidae > Ondatra > Ondatra zibethicus. Next base: position 2,452 of record PVIU01025969.1, on the reverse strand, counting down.
ACACTCCCACCAGCAGTGGAGGCGTGTTCCCTTTACCCTACATCCTCTCCAACATAAGCTGTCATCAGTGTTTTTGATCTTTTCCATTCTTACAGGTGTAAGATGGAATCTCAGAGTTGTTTTGATTTGCATTTATCTGATGGCTAAGGATGGTGAGCATTTTTTTTAGGTGTCTTCCAGCCATTTGAGATTCATCTATTGAGAGTTCTCTGTTTAGGTCTGTACTCCATTTTTTATTGGATTATTTGTTCTTTTGATGTCAAGTTTCTTGAGTTCTTTGTAGACACTAAGAGACCATTAATACAAAAGCAAAAGTTGATGCTTAATAGAATCCAGAAGATTGAGTCCTTTAAATCTATTCCCCAGTCAGAGAAACCAATTGTTCTTAGAGAAATAGCTAAATCCAAATCTAGAACAGCAAATACACAGTGTGAACTTAGAATTTCTTATGTTACCCAAGTCAGCAGAAAGACCAGGAAGGTTAATATAAACTTCTCCCAGTTTGCACCAAACTTACCTTATTTCAAAAATGGAAGTCCTACCTCACAGGAAACCCCTCTTTTCAGATACAAAAACCAAGATCCATGGGCTACCACAGGTGAAAACAAGAAACGCTGAGCATACGTAAAGAGCTACAGTGAGTTGAAATGCATCAAACACACATAAAACATGAGTAGTTTCAAAATGATACCATAAAACAAAAGCAACCAATCAGTCATCATTAGAGGGAATGAGCTCCTTACTTTGAAAAATCAATGATTTATTTGGCTTTCCTTAAATAAATATATCATCATCAGGTACCTGACTATTGATGGGGAAATTTCTTTTTATACGTCATTGTGGCTAATGCCTAAAGGAGATACGCAAAAAAAAAGACTCTTACTATCTTGCCATCCAGAACAAGCATAAATAGTTCCTAATTATACTAAAAGAGAGGCAACCGAATATTGTGATCTACCTGCTAGAAAAGATACCAGTACAGATGAAAACTTCTCTTGCCCTTCCCCGCCACACACACCAAAAAAATCAAAACAAAACAAAGATGAGAATCAACATCTGGCTAAGATTCTTGTATCTAAAGACAGGAAACCCAGAGGACAGAGCAGCAAAGCCCCAGGGATGCAATCAGACAACTCAGACTGTGGGAAGTTCTTTAAGACAAAGGGTCAGGGTTATTTAAGCAATAATTACATGGGAGGGAGTGGAAGCAGAATGTATATACTAAGAGACTCAATAGTTCTGTCAACCCCCTTCAGTGAATGCCATTGTTTGGGAAATAAGAAGTATAACGTTGGGAAAGTTGGAGTAATTGTAAATTCAAGCAATATTTGCATATTTGATGATATTAAAGAATCAGTTTAATGTTCAATATCTTTTGCTCTTTTTGAGACAGGAGCTCATTAGGTAGCCCAGGCTAGCTTCAAACCCTTGATCTTCCTGCCTTTGCTCACAATGCTAGGATTGCAAATGGGTATCACATGCCTAGTTTTAATTTTTAAATTTAATAACCGCATTGTAGATTTTTTTGTTTCAAATAATTGTATTTTAAATATGTATACCAAGATGTTATGAACAAAAGTATATGATTTGTTTTCGGGGATGTTGCTTCAAAATACCATAGCCTGTGGGAATGGGTTATTATATAAATGAAACAAAACTGACTGAGTTAATTACTATTGAAGTTGAGTGATAGATGTGTGGGGATCTTCTACTCTTGTAGCTACCTTTGCGGTCTTTTTAAGTGTGGAGGAGTGGAGAGAGACAGAAAAAGAGGGATTCAGATAAGATCTTAATGCTAGTTTGGTCTAGATTTGATTTTCTTAAGTGCTATGATACAATAATGAGGGGGCTTGAAACATGGGTTTTAAGCATGACAGAACCCAAAGCAACTTAGCAGGCATGTACCCTTTGCTGGTCATACAGGAGTCCAAGAGAGCAGGACACTGTGAGGTGATGAATCTTGGGAAACAGCTTTTCAGCTTTCTCTCTGGTCAATGCAGGAATGTTTATTTACTTCCCTCCATTTCTCTCTCCAAAGGCGGGGGCATCTCATCTCTTAGAGGGTACATGCATTCCTGGGAAAGTTCCCAGAAGACTTCATCTGTGACTATCTTTTAAAGAAGGTCTTTTTCTTTTTTTTTTTTGTGAATATTGATCTGTTTTATTTTTATATATACCCATCTGCTTTTTTTTTGTTTTTTCCATACATTGTTTTGTTTTATTTTTTCCATTCAAGAACATAATTAAAGATAAAAAAAATTTTTTTTTCCTTTCTTCCCCTTCTCCCGGTCCCCTCCCACTACCCCCCACCCCTCCTCCCTCCCCCTTCTTCCTTGAAAGAGGGCATGGTGCCCTGCCCTGTTGGAAGTCCCAGGCCCACCCCCATCCCTCCTGGCCTAGGAAGGAGTGCATTCAAAAAGACTCGGTTCTCAAAAAGTTAATACATGCAGAA
>PVIU01025968.1:0-22802 GCA_004026605.1 Ondatra zibethicus | reverse complement strand
GCACACGCAGTGAGTCTCATGGAAGCTGCTATAGATAGGCTTTATATCTCAGGGGATTAAGGCTGGAAAGCTAAGGAAATTTGGTTGACTATGTTATAGCATGTAAACATAGCAGAACAATTCTGTTTACTTCGTTAGTCTGTGTTTGTTCTAAAATTCATATAGTTTATTATTGAAATAAGCCAGACATTTTAAAAAATGTACTTAAAAATAGCATCCTCCTTATGTTTAGGAGCCTTTTTAGCACTTCTGTGAGAACCCTTCCCCCAAGCAAATCAGGGAGTAAAAAAGAACAGTGTGGGCTGTTAAGAATGATATTGTGAAACATCATTCTGATTTCCCTTAGGGAACCATTTTGACATTTTCGGAGGCTGTGTCTAGTATATTATGGAGCTTTTACTTACATTTAAGACTTTAAATCCATAAAAGTCAATTGTATTTTTGTTGTATTTGCATTTACAGAGTTCCTTTAACATATTTTATATCATAGTTCTTCTACAGACCAATGAATTATATAGCTTTATGGCAGAGACTACAGTTGGAAAAGTCAATACTTATTTACAGAAGTCCCTATATGCGATGAATATTTCAGCTTGTGGAGAAATGTAATTGAGAGGTCATGATTGACAATTATTAGTCATTATCGTTTAATATCAGTTGTGACCATAGAGCATTACAGTGACTATATGGGTAAAAGAACTTTTCTCAGCATAAGCAGCCAGCTAGTACCAGATCAAATATTATCTAGCATATGAGAACTTCCACAGTAGAATCTTTGGCTTTTTTTTTAGGACATATGTCTAGAGGTGGAAGTCGTAATTCATAACATATATTCACATTTTTCACTGCAAAAAGGATGCATGAAGCTTTGTATCATTAACAAAGATCTGGATCAAGTCAAACCGTTGCAATTACTTTAAATGATGGAATCTCCTCTGTATTTCACGGCTAGTTCTCAGGACAGACTTAGGAAGATTTGCCATGGAGCTTTTAAGAATGTGGACTGTGGAATCTAGTGTATTAACAACAAAAGAACCTAACTTAGATTCAACATATTTTTTCTCATAATTAGTAATGTATTTTCTAAATTCAACTTCCTCCTAAGGTCCATTTTCTTAAAAATTGCATACCTCATGTAACATAGTGTATTAGCTGAAAGAAATGCTGCTGATCTACAAAATGGTATGAATAGGAAACTTTTCACACATTTCCCCATACTAATTGAGCATCGTTAAACTTTTCTTGTAATTCTACATTTCTAATTGAGTTGAGGTTCTTCTTAGGCATATACTTTATCTAAATATGGAGGTATGGATGTTGATTAATATACAACATCTCACAAGTATAGGTTTGACTAATTGCTAATATTCTGGATGAAGCATTTAAAAGGTTCAAATTTTAAATTTAGACACTTCAGTAGTAATGGCCATTACAGTATAATAGAAGTATGATTCAGCCATTATTTTCTTAAAGAATGTAATAAATTTGTAAAATATGGGTTTCACATGTTTTCTTAGATAGCATCTAATCAGGTGTATGTGTATATCTATATATCTCATATAACTATGTAGAAGGAATGCTGCTTGATTGTTCCCGGCTGCTCAGCCCCAAAATAATCACACAGAAACCATATTATTTCAATCATTGTTTGGCCCATTAGCTCCAGGTTATTATTTGCTAACTCTTACATCTTAATTTAACCCATCTCCATTAATCTGTGCATCACCACATGGTTGTGGCCTACCAGCAAAGTTTCAGAATGTCTGTCTCCAGAGGTGGCTCCACGGCTTTTCTCTGCCTCTCCCTTTCTTTCTTCTAGCATTCAGTTCTGTCTTCCTTGCCTACCTAAGTTCTGCCCTGCTATAGGTCCAAAGCAGTTTCTTTATTCATTAACAGTAATCATAGTATACAGAGGGAAATCTCACATTATACCTATATATAAACAGTTATCCTAGATACCTATATATAAATAGTATGAGGATTTATTGGACTGATATGAGAAGAAATAGTTGTTTTGGCAACTTCTGATAGCATCATTTAACCTAATTTCTAACAGCTAAAATGTATAGGTATAAGAAGAATTTTGAATTCATCATAGCTACCCAAAATAGAGATTAGTTTAAAGTAATTTTTCTAAATATATACAAAATATGAAAATCAAAACTAACCCTACTTTTTTCTACTGAAGAGTTTTTTTTTTTTAATTTAAATCAACTAGTGAACCAGATGGATCCAGAAAAAATAAAAAAACTTGTGTAGTTTCTGAAACTAAAATAGCATCACAGGGCTAAATGAAGTATCAAAATATCTGCTGCAGTGATTCTGAACTTAGTGAAATTTTATTTGGTTGAATTCTTTACATCAAACAGTTAGTATAGATGCTACTATATTTTGTCTCAATAGACAAGTTTAATTTCAGGGGAAATAAAAACAGGTGTTCTTAATAATAGCAAGTCACCCGCCCTTAACTAGTTAACTCCAGTGAATGGAAGCCAGTTGCTCCTGAACACTTTATGAAGGATATATCTGTATGTTTGTTTTCTGTCCCAGTGGTGTACTTGCAGACATTTTCATGATGTTAACCACCTTCACTATTGTATAATGCTTTTAGTTTTATGAATTCTAATGTTAGCTTTCCTGGGAATTTACACTTTGTTTTATGACAAAATAATATGATGAGTGTATAGTTTCCTAAATAGAAAACATCAGTTAGAGAAGTATTTAAATTAATTTGGTAGATGTAACACCTGGTGCCTTCAACCCAAGATTCAGTATATTTTAGTTCTAAAAAGCAATGAACATCAAAATATTATTTGTATGTAGAATCTATATAAAATGTATTTTGTTCTATATAGTAATTTTGTTTTTAAAATAGTGTCATTTTTAGTCTTCATATTTTAATAAAATATACTCAAACGTTATATATTTAAATTATCCCACTGAAGTTACAAAATTTGTTCAAATATTCAAACAAACACTTCAGGTAAATTTGAAAATATCATCCTTTTCATGTGCTTCTAATAAGTTTTCTTGTCTTTTGTGTTGTTGTGAACAACATATAGATATTAGTTTCATTCTTGTGTCATTAATCCTTCTTCGAAGCTTGTACTATGTGTAAAAGTCATTTTAGATACTAAGAAAAATAGAAAAACAAAGAGGAGGTTAGTATTTGCTTTCAGAAATTTACATTCTAATAAATACACAGGTACTGAGTAAATTTCAGTGCCTCCTTAAAAATTTATCCCCATATTATAAAAATGTCAGAATTTCAGTTTTATGCTTGCTTTTCCTTTTTGATCAGGAGTTATCTGAAGGTAGAAATTGATTTCAGCATGCTACCAATGAGCTCTGTGCATTCAGTTGGGTATATACCAGACCTTTGATTTCCTGTATCATTCTCTTTTAATTTGTTTTCAAAATTCTCCTTAATGCCTTAAAGATAAAATACTCTCAGTAAATAATGTAGGTCTGTTTTCAGTCTGCACTATTCTATGTGACAGACAGTAGTCACATATTTTGAGGCTTTGAAACAAAACTAATTAGAGCTGAGGTGTCCTATAAAAGTAAAATATTCTAGATTCCAGTGACTGGGTATGCCAAGAATGATATTAAAAAAGTCTCAGTAATTATCTTGATTACATGTTGAAATGAATTTTGATTATATTTATAAATATCATTTAACATTAAAATGCATTCTCTTTAAAACACTGTATTTACTAGAAAATTTAAATGACAGGATCTTCTGTCTCAAAATAAAAATAAAAAGAGAGCTGGAATAAAGATCAGTGATTGTATATATGGGTACCTCCAAGCCAAACACACCAACATAGAAAAGAAAAAGGGAAGGGACCAAGCGATATGACTTCCTCCCACTTCACTACAACAAAGAGAACACAAAGAAAACCCCAGTTCAAAATAGAAGCCACTCAAAAAGAAATATTTGAAATATTTATTTTCCAGAAAAAAAAATTTACAAGATAGTCTCAAGCCTTATTCTTCTTGTAGCTTCAGAGCAAAAAGTTGATGAAAAATGTTTTGGTACTTCAAAAGGTGCTACAAATAGTGATAATGTCCAATCAGGTAGTTGTAGGACCAGTTCATGTAAGTCTCTGAACTTTTCATTGTTGGACCGAGTATTGCTTGGATAAAGGCTTCATCCTTAGGCTTCAAAATGTTGGATAAATTCCTTGGTAACTATTACCAAGGAGAGAGGACTGGTTTATTTACACATTGGAATTAAGTGAAGATCCCAAGTCATAAACCCAATAGCTATATAGAAAAAAATCTCCATTAGAGTCATGAAAAGCAGGCAGGGTATTGTAGAAATTCAAGAAATTGCTGTTTACTTGAAACAAATTAAGTCCTTCAGTGCTGCTGCTGCTTTCAGTTGCTTCACAAAAGTTCCCATTTGCTCCAAAGGCATTTTGATTTGCATCAAAAGCATTTTGTGATGCTTGCAGATCATAATGGCATGCCCCAAAGGCATTTGTATTTGCACTCAGAGCATTTGGGCTGGTCCTGAAAACACTGGGGGTAGTCGCCAAAACATAATGATTTGTATGAAAATCATATGGGTTTGTCACAAAACCATAGTAGTTTGGACTGAAGGTATCTGAGTTCGAACCCAGAGTACACTGCCTTACCCCAAAAGCATTTGGGCTTGTTGTCCCAGAAGCATATTGGTTTAACCCAAAAGCATTTGGGTTTGTTTCCAAAGGATACTGGTTTGTACTGAAGACATTAGGGGTTGCCCCAGAAGTATACTGGCTTACCCCAAAACCATTTGGGTATTTTTCCAAAGTACAGTGGTTTGTACAGAAGACATTTGGGGTTGCCCTCAAAGCATGTTGGCTTACCTGAAAAGCATTTGGGTATGTTTCCAAAGGATACTGGTTTGTACAGACGACATTTAAGGTTGCCCCAGAAGTATACTGGCTTTCCCAAAAACCATTTGGGTGTGTTTCCAAAGGACACTGGTTTGTCCAGAAGACATTTGGGGTTGCCCTCAAAGTACATTGGCTTTCCCCAAAAGCATTTGGGTGTGTTTTCAAAGGATACTTGTTTGTACTGAAGACATTAGCAGTTGCCCCAGAAGTATACTGGCTTACCCCAAAACCATTTGGGTGTATTTCCAAAGGACACTGGTTTGTGCATAAGACATTTGAGGTTGCCCTCAAAGCACATTGGCTTTCCCCAAACGCGTTTGGGTATGCCACCAAATGAAACTGACTTACCCTGAAAGCATTTGCGTATGGTTCCAAAGTGTACTGGCTTGTCCTGAAGGAATTTGAACTTGCCCCAAGAGCATACTGGTTTGCCCAGAAGGGATTCGGATTTGACCCCAGAGTATAGTTGTTGGCTCCAACGGAATTTGAATTTGGCTCCAAAGCATTCTGCATTGCCCCCAAAGCCATTGAATTTCTCACCAAATCATTGGCGTTTACCTGGAATTCACGGGCGGTATTCCCGAAACCACTGGAGCTTGCAACAGTGATATCTGAGTTTGCTCTCAAAGTATATGGGCCAGCTTTTTGGGCATCTAGGTTGGCTTCTTGAGCATCTGAGTTAGCCATAAAGTGGAAGCTTTGGTTGCCTCTTCCTCCCCAGTGGCTTTCAAATCTACCGGTTGGAACAGCTTTTCTTTCCCTAACCACAGTGTTAGCTTTATTTTTACTCTCTTGTTGTCGTCCAGGATATTCTTTAGGGAGTGCCATTTTAACTTCACAACGGCTGGAGCCAATGAAATGGAATCTGGTTTCTAAGACCGTTCTAGTAGGCTTTTCCTCCATGTATTTGATAAAGCCGAAATCTCTTCTTTTCTTTGTATCTGAACACAGTGGAAGTTCAATAGCTTCTATCTCCCCAAATGCGCCAAAGTAGGATCTTATTTTTTCTTCAGGCATGCGAGGGTTCAACCCACCAACAAAAATCTTTTTGATGGGGAATTGAGATTCAATGGCTTTAGCCCTTTTAAACTCTACTTTCTTGCCATCCACTTTATGGTCTTTCACTTGTAATACCTTCTCTACAGTAGAACTGTCTTCAAAAAGCACGAATCCAAATCCCCTAGAGCCCGGTATTTGGGTCTATTTTTATGATAAAATCTATTATCTCACCGAACTGAGACAAGTATTCCAGAAGTGCTTGCTTGCTCAATTCTGGGGAAATATCTTACTGGCATCCTGTTCACTTTTGGTGGCATTGATTCTGACTCCTTCACGAAATTGGTCTCTTTCATTGTACTTTCTTGCAGCAAGGCTGGCTGTATTCATGGTAAATAGGTTGACTTGTCTGTTGGTGAAAAAATGGGTGAGGCACAAATGGCGACGGCATTGCCATCCTCAAGAAGTAAGGAGAATTGTCTCAAAATAATGACGAAATAGAAACAAGCTTGGCGACTAGAATCAACACAGGGACTATTTCGGGTTCTAAACTGGAGTTGGGGGCGGGGGCATGAAAAGTGCCTGATTTTAACAGCAAAGGTGTTGATTATTTTCATGCAAATAGGAGGCATGCCTACAAACTTTGTTTTTGTACTCATAAGGCCTGTGTAATGGAAAGTTTGATGTAAAAGGAATCAATTTTCATTCGCGTTCCTATCTTTTTATATCTCTTTGAATTTTTGTTAAAACTTTTTTTTTTTCTGGAAAGTGCCCTAAATGTCCAAGAAATCACCAGTTCATTGTATCTTTCAGGTGAGTTTCATATTAATCTTTAACTCTTTGAGGGATTGAGATGGGAAATCAATGTAGGATTGAAACATTCTGCAGAGGAAAAGAATGCCTATTTGTTTGCATCTTATACTAAAGGGATCTAAAGGAAGAATTTAAAATCAGAGTTTCACTGAGATTCATTTATGTAATTTATCCTTTTAATATTTTAAATGTATTCTTAAAACTATTCTGTCATTACAATAATCCATCTCATAAATGCACTCTCCTCCACAAAATTCTTCATTTTATTTAAGACATCACTCCTTATTTCTCCATAACCCACTCAATAGTATGAGTGATTTTTCTCTTTTACTTATCGTGCCTAAATGCTTTCAAAATGTACCTATGCTGTAGTATATATTAATATTTTATTTTTATTCATTGTGTTGATATGCTATATTTTGTTTACATTTCCCATCAACTTCACATATTTCACTTGGCAGTTTGGCTTTATTCCATTTTCCACAGATGCATCACACATGACACACAAATAATCATGATGTTTGTTTGTTTTTTAAAAATCTGACACTCATTGTTATATTTTTTCTTTTTAGCATGTTCAATAAGTATTAATCTCACATTTTGCTATTCTAATGAGAAAGCATTTAATATCAGAGAAATTTCTCAAGACTAAAGCTCAAATTTTAGATACTTATTTTTTGCCTATTTCTGTCCTTGTCACTATCAATTAAGTATAATGAAGTACTTTATATCTATCTATCACCTGCTCCTTCTAATATTAGTTTCTTTGAGGAAGGAGATTTTAAATGTCTCTGTAATTTTCCCCACAGTTTGTGTATATAATTATACTCAAGCAATTTTTTGCAATAATTTCATGCTTATGGCATCAGTTCTATCTTTAAAATGATGGCCGCTTACCTTCTCTCTCCAGACTAAAAGCTTAAATATTATGCATAAAGCATAATTTTGAGACAGGAAAGGAAGGAAGTTAGATTCAAAAAATTCTCTCAGGTCTTGACATTTGCAGCTATCCACATGATGGACTTCATTTTAGGCTCCCTCCTAAGTATGATACAACAGTTGGGACAAATTCAAGGTTTATATGTAGATTGAAAAATTTTGCATGTTGAGATAGAATATGACTTCATAATATGCTGATGAAAAGCTGTGGATCAATTTCCTCAAGGATGTTATTTTGCCAAGTGCCTCCAGGAAATGTCTGATTAAAATAAATAAATAAATAAAGCTTCATTTTTCCAATAATCATTTTCCTATTAGAATAAAAAAATCTTATAATGACCCATACACATAGTATAAAGTAGCACTGAAGGCTGTTTTCTTTCACTTATCTCACCATGGACAAATCTCTTTTCCAGATATTTATAGGACAAATCAGCCTCAGAACTCAGTAAGTTTCAAGGCCCCCATTCCTAGTAAGAGACTTTTGTAATAAATAAAATAATTTTATAGGTGTACTAGTAAAGGTTTTCTAGAGAAACAGAACTTACAGAATGAGTATCTCTCTCTCTCTAGGGAAATGAAATGCATGTATTTGACATACTTGGTCTACTTGGTTGTTTGATAAAATGATATTTTTCCTTACTTTTTTCCTCTTCACTTTCCAAATAGATACACACACACACACACACACACACACACACACACACACACACACACACATATATATATATATATATAGACGGGCAGATAGATAGGTAGGTAGGTAGATAGATAGATAGATAGATAGATAGATAGATAGGTATGTAGATAGATAGGTAGATAGATAGAGAGACAAAGGGAATTTATTAGAATGAGTTATAGGATGGGATCCAGCTAATCCAACAATGGCTGACTGAACAGAAAACCCAAGAATCCAGTAGTTTCTCAGTCCATGAGGCAGGATGTCTCAGCTGGTCTTCAGTAGACTCTGGAATCTGAAATAAGTGGGTTCTAATGCCAGTGAAGGAATGGACTTGGAAGCAAGATGAGAGAAAGCTGGGAAAGAGCAAAAGCTTCTTTATTTCATGTATTTATATAGGAATTCAGCACAAGGTATCATATTAAAGGTATTTCTTCGTGCCTCAAAATCCAGACTATGGGCATTTGTATTCCTGTCTCAAAGGTCTGAACATGACTTGTATTCACCTACTTCAATCCAAGCCACAAAAAAAAAAATCACTCACAGGTGTACCCTCCATTTTTGGATTGTAGTTCATTCAAGATGTGATCTAATTGACAAAAAATAATAGCCATCACAACCATACAATGGTGGTACATACATTTAATCTCCATACTTGGAAGGCAGGGGCAGGTAGATCTCTGAGGTCTATGACAAGCTGGTCTACAGAGAAAGTACCAGGACAACCAGGACTACAAATAGAAACCCTGTTTTGAAAAATTGAAAACGAGAAAAGAAAATAAAAATTGCCATCAGAATATTTATCTAGTATAGGTTTTCTAGGCTCCCTGATGTTGTCTGTAGTTAAATGAGCTAAATTTTATATGAAATTTAGATGTTTCATCCTCTGTGAATTATCTTCTCTTTGATTTAATAAATATTCTATTTTCATACATAACAGAAAAGTACAATAATGGAAATAAGGAGCAATACTGTCAATAAAATTGGATTCTAAGAAAAATAAGTTACTTCATAAGATAAAAACTAGATAATTTAGCACAAATTCCCATATCATACTTTGATTGAGATATTTTAATTTCTTTCTCCCTAAATTTTAGAACCTTCTCCATATCATTTTACTTTTCTTTGCTGAATATCATTCCTCACAGTTTGTTATCTTTTTTTCTATTTTTTTGTTGTTGAACATCTATCTCCATTTCATTTGCTTAACTTTTATAGAGTTCCATAAAAGCCTCTTCTTTAGAACCTATGGTAATTTTTCTAGTATTATACAACTTCTGATATCAACTTCTGTCTTACCATGTTCACTAACCATATGGAATCAGCTGGCCTGATATATATATATGAATGCCTAGTCATCAACAAGCTGTAAATGGAGACTGCACTTTGTTTTCCAGCCACCTATATCCAAATAATCAAACAGAAACTATATTAATTACAGCATGGTTTGGCAAATGAATCAGGCATATTTCTAGCTAGCTCTTACATCTTAAATTGACCCATTTCTACTAATGTGAATATTGCCATGAGGCTGTGACTTACCAGTTCAGCATGATATTCCTTCAGTGGCTACATGGTTTCTCCCTGACTCTGTTTTCTTTCCTCCTCTATCTCTGCTTGGATTTCCCACCTTGCTAAATTCTGCACTGCCATAGGCCAAAGTAGCATCTTTATTAACCAATGGTAAAAAAAAAAAAAAAAACTTATTCATAGCATACAGAGGAAAATCCCCCATCAGCAAATGACCTATGTTTGAAAAGGATTATGAGGAGAGCTTTTGTTGGAAGAAGTTTGTCTCTGTATGTAGGCTTTGAGGTTTTAAAAGCCCACATTAGGCCCACTTTAACTTTTTCTGCCTACGGATCAGGATGTAGCTCCCAGCTAATGTTCCAACAATGTCCTGAATTCCATCATGCTTCTTACCATAAAACTCTGAAGCAGTAATCAAACTCTTAATAGGAGGCTTTCTCTTATAATAGTTGCATTGGTCATGGTATCTCTTTACAGCAATAAAACTGAGTAAAACAAGGTATGTCTTCATGTTTCTGTGTTTTCCATACCTGTCATTGAGCTTCTCCTAGGTAGGCAATGAGCATTCATAACTTGAAGTTCCCCTACTTGGAATGAAATACATAACATTTAACATATTTTAAACAGAAGTTCACTGAACACTTGCTGAAATCATCTTAACAGTGGGCATCAAGTGCTACAGTTTTTAAAATTTCTGGTCAACCTGGCCTCTGAGAAGATGATTCAGTTGCAAATTGCTTCTTGGATATTGATTTACTACAATCCGAAAGGGCTTACTTATATTTTCTCACTAAAAATAAACCTGTGAAAGAGGATGAAAGTTTGAAAATTTCTTGTTTCTAGCCATTTGCTAACCACTTCACATAACCAAAGAATTTAGTTTTTGCTGGAATGAAAATCTTAGAAGAATTTTATTCTCAGAGTGATGCTCAACTGATGAAGCACCTTTATGACTAATTATTAGCTATGGCAATTTATCCATATGACAGGAGAGATGTCATAGTGCTGATCTCTTTCTTAACTGGTTAGGTTTACTCAAAAACATGACCACATGCTGTACCCCTTTTTTACCTTACTTAGTCTTAGAACTTGTAAATATGCTTGGGGTCACAAAGTTCTGCTAAGACTGAGCAAGTCAATGAATCAGTGAAAAATATTATCCTTACTTCTGTATACACAATTCAAATCATTCACCCTAATGATTTTTAGGCAGTAATGTCACTTTGGTATATGAAAGACAACAACTTATTACTGTAATTACTTTTGAAACAATAAAAACTAACATGTCATAAAGATTTTTGTCATATTTGGTTCTCTAATGAAAACAATTAAGCTTACTGTGGTTTTTACATACACACACAAGACACACACACCACACACACACACACACACAGAGAAAGAGAGAGACAGAGACAGAGACAGAGAAAGAGAAGTATTTTAGTTGTTTAAAATGTTTTTAAATTACCCTTTCTCACTCTAAAGTCTAAAGAAATCAAATCTGGCCAGTGAAGTTTTAATTTTATTTATGAGAATTGGTGAATTGTACCCCAGGACTCTAATGGGTTTTAGGTTTTGAAATATTGTTACATGATTCATAATGCTGACTTTCCTCATGGGGAAACACATTAATAATAATTCTGACTAGTGATTTATTCTTATTCTACAATAATTCAAAATACATGGTTTTGAGATTTGAAATCACAGGTGTTTTCTATACCAAGCCATGAATGAATGAATATTAGATATTCTGACAATTGCCACAAGTCATTTATCATTTTGTAAAGCTCATAAAACCTGACACTGAAGTCAAAGGACAGAAATTACAACAGCTAGAGAGAGAAATTAGAATTTGATACTACTTGGAAATAGGGGAAACAATCATGAAGTAAATGTAGATTATTGTAATTTTTGTATTTGGGGAACATAGCATACCTGATTTGGATTTGTTTTACCATGAACTAGATTGGGCTTGAAATATGTATAGCTCTAAATTTATTCATTCCTTGGTCATTGTTATCTCATAATTGTTAGAGAATGGGGGATAAGATGAAGGATGACATATGTCTTTAGAATTAATCTGCCTCTCTTATCATGGGACTCAACCTTGGCAGAAATATGCTATGGGACCTATAAATCAGAAAAGTAACGTGGATGCATCCAGATTTGATATGCTGGCATAGAGCTGTCTCTATGGTAATATGTTCTTTAATGCTCTGTTGAACCTGCTCTCTTTAGTGAAATGAAAATGCATGTGTTTGACATACTTGGTCTACTTAGTTGTTTGATAAAATGAGATTTTCCTTACTCTTTTGTCTCTTCATTTTCCACAGAAACTGACAGTGCCCATTACTTAAATTAAGTTGAAAGTGAGCAGATAGTTTGGAAATATGATCATTCAGGAAATGCTCTTTTCTACTTAATTTTCGCATAGTCAAATCGTGATCTAAGTGAAAGTGGTATATTGGACATAGACTAAAAAGCCATTTAACGCCAAAAGTTTTTAGCAGATTAACTTATCTGCCATTCTTCTACTTACTTGAGATCTATTATGAACACTTCCTTCACATCTCTAAATAAGAGAAATATGATTGGGTTTAGTGTTAAATTTTCATGTATCAATACATAAAATTTCAGGTATCACTATGTCTTAATAAGACATGTACATATATTCAAACATGCATTTCTCTTAGGAATGCTGCTTAAAGAGTCAATTAATTTATATTGTTCTCAGAGAGACTATTTTAAAGTCCTTCATATGCCAAGAAAGAATTATAAGGAGAAAGACTCCTTCTCCCTTATGTTGTATAAAAAGATGTATTGTGTATAGTAAAGGGAATTCTACTATTTTGGCCTCTGAATTATAGTGTGCTTTAGAATTACTATGGTATGTTACAGAGGAAACCTAGTTGCTATTTTGGGCAGAATTTATCACAGAAGAAGGAGAAAGCTATTCCCCCAATCATCTGTGCATACAATAGAGTCGATATCCACTGTAATTCTCACTTTTTTTCTTCCTAATTAGCCAGTGTCATTTGGAAGAGTTGGCTGTAATCTAGGAATAAACATATTTTAAAAAGATAAGTTCCCAAATTGGGGTTTTCATGTTTAATTTTTAAAACAGGCTAGAGTTTCTTGTGCTTATTGAATTCAATTAACTTCATAAAGACTGCAGCCTATTTTGAAGCTTTGCATAATTTTCATGATCTTAGCACTTATAGTAGAAGGGAAAGAAAATCTCTTTATGTTGTTACATGTTTTTTTATTTAATAGTTATTTGAATAAGTGTCTTTGTTCAAATTTATCTTGAATTAATTAAATCTGTATTGCATATATATTCATTTATTTTAAAAGTCATAAAGAGAAACATGTTTACATATGAATACTGAAAATGTAGAGTTTTGAAGGAGGAGTTTTGAGAAAACACAATAGTCTGGGGGATTTTGGAGTGGCCTGTTTTCTGTAGCTAGCACAGATCACTAGGCTATTAACTATATCCATTCTCAGCTTTCAAGTTGGAAATAGGTATGCATCCCTTCCATTGAAGGGACAACCATGCATGAATAACATTCCTGGTTTCCTTAGTATTTATCTGTGAGCACAAGGATCTCTTGCCCTCTAAACAAACATTGTGTCTTAGTACTTTTATATTGATGTCATAGAACACCTTGACCATGGCAATCTATAAAAGAAAGAGTTTATTTGGTTTGCAGTTAGAGAGGGTTAAGAGTACATTATTGTTGAGAATTTTGGTAACAAGAAGCAGACTAATGTGGGCTTCCCCTGTGTATGCTATTAGTATGTTTTATTACCACTGATTAATAAAGAAGCTGCTTCAGCCTATAGCAGGGCAAAATATAGCCAGGCTGGAAGAGGTATAGTATGAGAGTAGGCAGAATCATTGAGATACCATGTAGCTGCTGAAGGAGATAGATGCCCAGAACCTTTACTAGTGAGCCACAGCCTTATGGTGACACACAGTTTAATAGAAATGGGTTAACTCAAGATGTAAGAGCTAGTTATAAATATGCCTGGTCAAGCAGTATTGTAATTAATAAAGTTTCTGTGTGATTATTTGGGTCTGAGCAGTTGGGAAATGAGTGAGCAATCTGTGCCTACAGCAGACAAAGAAGCTGGAACAGTAGCTGAGAACTCCCACCTTAAACTGTAAACAGGAAAGAGAGAGAGAGAGAGAAAGAGAGAGAGAGAGAGAGAGAGAGAGAGAGAGAGAGAGAATGTGAAAAGGCTGGAGTCATGTGAAACCTCAAAAGCTTGCCCCCAGTGACATAAGACATATTTTATCCAATGAAGTCATATTTTATAATCCTCCTAAAATATCCACCAGTTGATGACCAAGTATTCAAATGCCAGAATCTAGAGTACATCTTATTAAAGTCACTATATTTCACAAAGTCACAATGGTGTTTTAAAATCCAAATTCTCTACCAAGACATAAAGCATCATTTGTAAAATCCATAATCAAATTAGATGTAAGTTTATAGGGAATATACATTACTGTTTCAAAATAGGAGGCATTTTATAGTAAGGATATACTGCTCCAAACTCCAAATACTTTAGCTCAATTTTTGTTTTCAAACAATAGTTTTATCCTTTCACCTTTGTCAGCTCCAACATAGATCTCTCTCTATGAGGTCCCAGTGTCTGTGTGCAACTCTCCTTGACAGATATCATAAATCTCTTATCTCCAAATCTTGGGGTCTCCAATGCAACTCAGGCTCCATGCAATGGTCTCCATGCAGTGTTTCCACATGCCTGGCCTCAGAAGAATTCTGAAACTACAGAAGAAGTTTCTAATATCCCTTTACTTTTGTATCTTTCATGACTGTAGAGCCAATACCACTTATACAATATTGCCAAATTCAGTTGTCAACTTGAGATAGACCTTGGCCACTTTGAGTCACATTTGCATATTTCATTGTTCCTTTCTAAGGAGCAGACGAATCCTTAGGCATTTCCTTTCACAAGTTGATATTGTGCAAGTGTATACTTTTGTTTATTTTACTACAGATCAGGTCATTCCATAATCTTCTTCTATCTCTCAGCACAATCTTACCTAGTGTACTTTTCTTTTCATATTGTACATTTTGTATTTCTTTTTTCCTTACCTGCTTTTTTGATTATAGATTTGCATAAGAGTGGTTACTATTACTCATGGTACAGAATAAGCATTAGACTGTCTTGAAATAAGCTCCACCATAGAAATTATTACATTTGTTTTAAATTTAGCTCAGGCAAGTTCATAGGACAATCATAGATAGCAGCCAAATTATTTACCAAAAGTATCACAGGAATTTTCTCCAGCCCAGTTGTTAATACTATTCTTTCTGAAACCTTTTGAGCTATGCCTTCAATGTCTTCTAATTGTCAACATGACTGTCTTCTAAGGTTTACTAGAGTGGCCCATTTATCTCTATTACAGCATCCAAAAACCTTTCTAGTTTAAAGTTCTAAAGACTTCTACATACACCAAAATAACTCATAGTAAGGTTCTTTACAGCAATCGCCCATTCTTTGGATCCAACTTCTTTGTTAATTACTTTTCTTTTGCTGTAACAAAACATCATGACCAGGGCAAATTATAGCAGGATTTATTTGGATTTATGAGTCCAGAGATTTAGAGCTCTACATTGCAGAGCAAAAGTATGGTGGCAAGAAAGGGAATCTGAGGTCTCACATATGGAACTGTAACCAAAGAGCAAACTGAGAATGATAAGAGTGTTTGAATTCTCAAAGCTGATTCAGTGATATACTTTCTCCAGAAAGGCCACATCTCTTAATCCTCTCAAATCAGCTATCGACCATGGACCTATATTTAAATGTTTGGATTATTGAAGAAATCTCATCCAAACTATCACACAGAGATATGAAAGAAACCTATGACATCAACTTATACAGTCTAGATAAATCTGTGCCTAAAATGTTTCCTCATTTTTCTCAAAGAAATGGCCACATTTTTCTTGGTCAAATAAACATGTGTATTTAAATATTCATAGGCTCTGGATCTTTGTCATAAGAAATAAAACTGCAGAGAGAGAGAGAGAGATTTTGAGATTTTCCCTCATAAACATTTTTCACATATCTCCTCCAAGAAGAAATATGCTGACCAATAATTTCCAGTTGTGATTGTTTTATGAGTATGTTCAAATTGTATAAGGAAGCACATGATTACAAATCAAAATATACAGACCTTGCATTCTATGTTTGATCTCTCTCTAATTCCAATCCATGCACAAAGTCAAAGCTGATTACAGAAAGAAAAGTTGCAGAGTCAGAGAATTGAAGAGGTTTTGTGAGGTGCAAAAAAAAAAAGACATGCAGAAAGGATCTAAGCATAAACACAGTCAATACAAACTGAACAACTAAGGTGTAATTGAGAGTAGTCTGATACACATGGACATAGGTTAATGCTGATTTAGTGAAACTTTTAGGTTAGATACAATGACAAGAACAATAGGCAATATCTAGAACTGGAGAAAATCAGAGATCAGAAAAGAATTACAAATTCAAAAAGATGTCTCCTTGATGTGAACAGAAACATGAAGATAACTGCTGTCATTTGTTGAGACATATATTATGGTAAATCAGTAGTCAGCTATAAACTAAGCTTTTCACTATGTATTTTGGTTATTATTTGCTTATAAGTGGAAGTATCTATGCTATGTGATACTGAGTAAGCAATCTTTAATGGCCATTATTCATGCCATTAATAGTTCAGAACAATACAGGTCCTAGTACTTTCATAAATGTGGAATTAATAATCCTTATTTGGAACTTCATTTTGTACATCTGTCAAGATTCACATTATTATTTCAGCAGTGTATATTCTTTACAATCAACTACTCATCACTTTTAAGTTTAGTATTTTTCAATCTCTGTTAATCAGGAGTTCAGCGGGGTTGTGTTGGTGCATGTATTTAATCCCAGTACTTTGGAGGCAGAGGCAGGTGAATATCTTTGAGTTCAAGGCCAGCCTGGTCAACAAAGAGAGTTCCAATGACAATAAGAGCTACACAAAGAAGCTCTGTCTCAAAAAAACAAATAATCCGAGTTTAATTTTCTTTGCCTGACAATTTAATATATGAATTATCTGTACATTTTTTTGTATATGTGCCCTTTTGTAATATAGCATTTAATTTAAATTCAATGTCTCATTATTAGAGTTGCAAAGTCTAAGCTTAAGGGAAAAGTGAACTACTTTAAATTTCAATGTATTCAAGTATTTGACCAACGTGCAAGTAGCATCAAGCATAACAAACCGTATATATACAAACTTAGGTTTGTGTTAAGAGCCACAATTGATGTTTTAAATTAGGTTTCTTATTACCATGATAAGACACCATTTCTGAAAGCAAATTGGAGAGGAAATGGTTAATTTCATCTTAAACATCTCAAGTCACACTAAGGGAAGTCAGGACAAGGACTCAAGGAAGGAAACTGGAGGACAGAATTGAAGCAGCAATCACAGAAGAATGAAGCTTAATAGATTGTTTTCGTATACATTTTTAAATGACACTATGAATGACTGATAGTATGCATAGTGGAGTGGACCTTTCCACATCAATCTTCAATTAAGAAAATGCCTCCCAGGTTTGCCTACAGGCCAATGTGATGGGAAGTATTTTCTCAATAGGTATCCCTTTTCTCAAGATATTTATATCTTTGCAAAATTGAATGCCATGGAAAAAGTTTATTATTTTTATGTGGCCAGAGAAACAGTGAATATAACATAATCAGTATAGAACTGGAAACTAAATAATGGCCAACACAACTAAACATATAAATTTTTACCTAGAAATTCTTGATTTAGCCCTAGGTATTTATTTTACTATAAAGAATTTTTTTACATATTTATGTATACATAATTTTTTTCATTTTTTATATTTTTATAGTTTGGGATTTTTACATGTGGTAGAGTCTTATACAGCCTACGCTGGTCTTGAACTCATTATGTAGCCAAGGATAACTTTGATCTCAAGTTTCTCCTGACTCTACATTCCAAGTATAGGAATGGCAAGTGTGTACCATTAATTTCAGATTTTTTAGAATTTTGAAAACTAGAAAAGAAGTACTTCCATTTATGTATATTATTAATAAATCAGTTGGCATTAAAATACCATGACATCAGATGGTATTGTAATCATGGTCAAAAGTCCATGGTTAGGGAGATCATTCCTAGGATAGAAAGCTATTGATAGTTTGCTAAATGGCCATGCTGTCAAGTCATTTCATGAGGTGCAGTGAATGATATATGTCTTCCATAGACTTATGAATATGAATATGAACTCCCAATCAAGGCTTAAAGAACATCATGGAGGAGGAGGTAGAAGTAAGAATCTAAGAGCTAGAGTATGAGGAAGAATGATGTAAAATGCTATATTATGGACAGAGCATAGGCATTGCATTCATGAACTCTCAACAACTGTGGTGACTTACACAAGATCTAGCCTGTTAGAAATTAGAACATGGGTGGGGAAGGGCTCATTAGGCCCAATCCCTAGTTCAGAAGCTCTCTGTAGTTGGAAGTTGCTGGGGAAGAATCATTATTGCTTGAGGATATAGCCGCTGAAATATTTCTCATGCTCTAGTAGATACTCATAGACTCATGTACATATGAGCAGCCCTAATTGGATTTAGTGGTTTATCAAAAAAAAAAAAAAAGGAAAAGAAAAGAAAAGAAATAAAGTTGGAAGGGTGTATGTTAGGGAAAACATGAAGGCATTTGAAGGGGGAAATGGTCATATTTCATTATATACACATATGAAACAATAAAAAATACAACATTTTGGTAAGACATATGTTAAAATGTAAAGCATCTACTTTGAATATGTTACGACTAGAAACAATAGTGTAGAAATAACTCAGGTATTTTGTGAAATAGTTCCTTAATTGGAGTGTTTCTAGTGTTTTTCTCTGGGAGTAAACTGGGGTAGCAGGCTGTTATGAGTTCAAATCCAGATGGGTAGTAACATTCTCTTCACATATCACAGAAATGGCATATGCAACTGTGATGTGGCCTCAAATATCTGTTTGCTTAATACGGTTTGCATATGAGCTTTTTTAAAGGCCAAGATACATCCTCACTTTATTAATTCTCAATATGAAATAGGAATATTCTTGAAATCTGATGTTTATTCATGACATAATGATTTGAGGATATATGATTCTCCATCATTTAAGGTCACTTCCAAGACTTGGGATTTTGTCTTTTATTTCTGAGACTGTGGCAGACTCTTTGGGCCTGAAGAAGCCATTGAACGTAGTTCAGTGCCATTGCTCTACCTATTGCATGACAGAATTAGAAAGTGATACCCAGCATAACATCAGATCTTTTGTCTTTGTAGTTCCTCCTGACTAGGACTATTAAGTAAAGTCCTTGTTTCTGAAATTTCTATTATGGGTCAAACAGCTAGATGTTAATTACATTGAAACAGTAAGTTGACTTATTAACATAAATAGAATAATGTTTTTACTGCTTGTGAGTGTACTCATGTGATAATTCCAATACATGTATAAGGAGAACTTGTCATGCATAATCATCATAAATACAGGCCCAGGAGGATTGCTAAATTCACCCTTATTCTGCCAAGTAAATCTTTCAAATGACTGAATATGGCTTGCAGGATTTAGGCATTTTCTCGGCTTTTCTGGGATTTTACAGTAATGCTGGAATCACTCAACATTTTTTAAGCTGCAGAACTTCACTCAGCTTACCAGGTTATCTTTATCCATCCTGGGGTTGGCTGGCAAGACCTTTATTTTAACTAGTAAACACCATTAAAAGACTGTTGTTCTTGTCTTTGTTTAGCAAGGTTTGAACTCAATTACCACAGCCCAACCTGTTAAAGTGCAGGGTAGGTAGCATGAGGTGACAAAATGTACAATAGTTGTCAAGGGACAGATAGAGGATAAAACAAAACCCACTACTGACTTCTACTAAAATGAGGTTTTTTTTTTTTTTTTAAATGGGGTCGATGTGCAACTCTAGAATTTTCAGGGGCATCAGCAATAGTGTTGACTTGAATACATTTCTTCTTTTTAAAGCTCTGCTCTGATGCAAGTAATCAATAGTGTATTTTTGGTGAAAAAAAATCCTTTTTGACAAAAGCTCCAAGATTGATTACCTAGATCAATACCATTTTTAAGAACAATTCATCAAGATTGTATTTAAGCAGAGAACATGTGGCATTTAAACTGTTAATAACACGAATCTTTCCTTTCCTCTACTTCCTTTGGATTATCTATTCTCCCTAAAGAGCATTAGATTTCACAGCAAACTTTAAGGTCACATATTTTCCCAAGGGTTAAAATATGATAACAGTTCTTCAAAGTTGTTACTTTCCTCTCCTCTCTCTGTACTATTTGTAATTTGGAAAATATCTCTGTGCTGTTCTCACAATACTGGGCATCATGGACTCTCATGTTTTCTTTGTTTCAGGAAAACCAATAGCATATATTGTGGAAGGAAAGAAAGATGAAACCCAGATTGTTGTAATCATGCCCTTACACTTTTCAATCAGTAATCACTCTAGGGAAAGGTTTAATTGGTAATTCAGGCAAAAGCACACATTGGGCCTGAATGCCTTCAGTAATTATATCTATAGATTGAGCTTAGTGGAGTATAAAAACTGTCCTTGTATATCAGTGTGTACTTCTAAATATCATAACAAAAAGAGGCAGTGGCTAGACATTACTGAAGCACTAAATTGTTTAATTCAGTCTATATCTCCCAGCATCTTTAAAAATTAAATAATTAACCTACCCCTAATTTAAAATTAAATTGGAGGCACAGAGTTTAGAGTAGTCACCTGGACAATTTTGTTAGTTCTCTTCTTTCTTTGTGGACATATGAAGAAAGGAGAAATGGGGGAAATTGATAAGCTAGGCTATAAATAAGATCTAAAGCACCTATCAACTGGTGCCTTTAACAGTACTTCTACCTCATGTACACATCTGGATATACAAATCTGCTTAAAGACAATCCACATAAATCCACCAGGGTTTGCCTTGGAACTTAAGCTCATTTTCAAAGCTTTTCCTGTATGTCAGATCTCAGTATGTCTTTCTTTAAAATTTTGCTTTGTACAGTGTTGAAGAGGCCGGAAAATGCTATGTGAAAAATAATAATTCATATAAACCTTTCAGAGAGAAGCTAAATTGCATGCCGATTTAATGTGATAAAAAAGTACAAACAATGACTACAAGAAGAGTTCACAACTTTTATGGGAAAGTATCATATGAGTGATTTTTAAAAGTCTCCGTGAACTTTACATTGAGATAACTAACAGTGTGTTTGGGGCTTGGTAGATGACTAAATTTTAAAAGAATTTTCTAGTCATTTAAAATTACATATATGTCCCCCATTTTGATTTTATTTATTAATGAGTACAAGAAGATCTTTGGAATATATTCCAATTCTACTCTCCGTGGGAGACAAAACACTTGTCATTGCTTTTCCTGTACCCATACTAGTGAAAAACAGGTAAGTGATGTGCCAATAATAATCTTTGTCTAGTACTCTCTGGCATTCATAGACAAGTGTACAAATCACTTTCTTGTAACTTAAAAATGAATGCCATGTATTTCAGTCCAAGGAAAAGTTGGTCATAGTTGGGCTTGGTGAATTTCGTTGTTTTCTTGCAAACCGTCACTGGCACTTTAAAACCCAGCTTATTTATTTTTGTGTATTAATTGTTGACTCATAAAGGGAATGTTTATCTTTCTGGAATTCAATATTCCTCTTCAGAATAATTTTTCTTAAAAGCATTATATTTATTTCTCCCAGAAGCATCAAAAATGAATATAAAATTTCACAAATAAATATACGTTCTGCTTATAACAGTCTATTTCATTTACTGTGTTTGGAGGTGTGCAGATTTTGGTGGGTCATAATTTAGGTAAACACAGATAGTGTTCTTGATCTAGAGGATTATTTGTCAAAATTTTTCACCTGAACTATTTGTAACTTTTTCTCCCTCATTCCTGTAGGAAAGATTCCTTTCATCCCCTTGGAGCTTTTCCATTTATTTGGGAGAGAAAAACACATGATGCTCTTCTTTTACAAGTGACTAGGCTTTTTGCAAAGAGAAGATATAGTTTTTAATAAAAATCTAATCAAAGATTTACATAAGTAGCTGCATATCATGTACAGAAAAATCCCTTTATATGGTATACTACTTTTTATAACGTTGTCCTTGTCTACTTTTCCAAATAGGCCACCCACCAACCTACTCCACTCCACACTATTTAAGTGTTCAGCAGAGTGGGCCAGTAAAATATAATGAGCCTAGGCAAATATAAACATAAGAATTTTGTGTCCTTTGTCCCATAATGTCTAGCTGACAGACAACAGAAGGAGTAAATCACTCTACTGCTAAAAAGCCCTTTCGATACTGTAGCTAAGTCATTTTATAGCCTGAAGTTGAATTCAAAGACAAGGAAGGTAAAGCAGTCACTCCCATCCCCCAAGAGAATGTGAGAAACATCTAGGAACTGATTCCATGGTAGCCTTCCCCAAAATATGGAGACAAGTGTGCAAGTGCCTTCTTGTGCTATGCGCAACACTGTCCAGATTTCCCAGATCTAAGAAGAAAACAGTTTGTTTTGAAAGACCCCAACCGATTTTTCATAACGAACTGGATGAATTGGGTAATGGGACAGATTCTTCCTCCCCGCTCCCCCTCCCCACAGGGCAGGAGGGCTAGCAATTATCAGAACTGGTCACAGTCCTGGGCAAGAAGGCGAACAATTATCAGAACTGGTCACAGTCCTGGGCAGGAAGGCTAGCAATTATCAGGACCAGTCACATTCTTCTAAACAGATGATTATCAGAACCGGTCATAGTGAATGATTACCAGACTGTAAACTGAGTCACGATGGAACAGGCAGCTTGTCACGTATTCAAGGTTTTTCTGGGAATAGGCTGAACTATGTTAATTTCATTC
>PVIU01025967.1:0-22779 GCA_004026605.1 Ondatra zibethicus | reverse complement strand
AGGGAGAAGGGGGAGAAGAGAGAGAGGCAGAAGCTGCCTCTCCAGAAGAAGGGCAGACAGAAAGTGAGAGAGAGAGAGAACTGGAGAGGAGGTGGGAGATCTGCTTGCCTCCGTGTGTGGGGGGGGGCTGATGGAAGTGGGTGAAGCTTGTCTCTTAAAGGGACAGGGTACCCAGGTGACAGACCAGGCCAGCAGATTACAACAGACAGCCATCTCTCTAGTCTGCATTGGCTCTTTGTCTACTTTATGAGTGGGTTTTGGGGTGCTCATCAATGCTGCCATCTTGAGTTTAGCTGCTGTACACACTATGCCATCCTCCATGAAGCGGTGTCACGAAGAAATGAATACAGGGCATAAGAAAGGAACAGAGACTGTCTATCAAGTTTGAAGAGTATTTGTATGCATGAGGGTTTTTCAATGGGAAACCAGATTATACATCAATATTGACAGTGAAGGAACACACTTGGCATCCTACTTCATGAGGACGTGAGCAACAGCCTCTCCTGCCATTCTCAACAGCACTGGCAAGAGCTGTCAGTCAAGGGAAAGAGTTTTCTTTTTTGGTTCCTGGAGAGAAGATTCGTTGGGAAGGGGATGTTTCCCTTTTTTTCATTAGGCTACAACCTGCTGCATGATCGGAAAGTGCTCATCTTTTTTGACATCCGATGGGCTTCCAATCCCAAGCCTTGGATTAGAGAAACGCTGCCTTGGATAAAAATATAGCTGTGGAGTGGGGAAGGGAGAATCTGCAATGCCAAAAGTCAGAAAGGTAACCTAGTCCTAACCATGGTGGCCAAGCAAGTTAGAACAGAGGCAGTCAACTAATGTATAGTCTCCACACTGTAATTGTCTCAGATGAGGCACTGTGGAGCCGAGTCAACGTCCTGACAGCTCAACACAGCTCTCAAACTACCAAGAAGATAGGAACTGGGAAAGAATCGATTCCACGTCACAGTGGAGCCTAGGGTAGAGGTTTTTCTTTAAAAAGGGGGAAGAGATAAGGGTAAACAAAACCCAAGTTTTCTTAGACTATTTAAGAGTATGAAAAGCAGCAAACGAATTTAAATCTAACTGAATTAAAGACTTAGTTTCCAAGAGACACCCCCACCTTTGCCTTCCTGACCCTTCCCACCCCAACCTCAGGTGACAATATTTTACAGTGTCCTTTTCTTTGTCTTAATGGTGAGCACATAGGTTCTTCCTGTGGTCCCTCTTCATATCTCTTCCCTCCTTCCAGGATGGGTTGGCTCTGTCTGTTTCTTCTGACCCATAGCAGTGACAGGCAGTGTGGGGTTTGAATGAGAACAGCCCCCATGGTCTCATATATCTGAATGCCTGGTCCCCAGTTGGTGGAACTGTTCGGAGAGGATTACAGGGTGTGGCCTTGTTAGAGGAGGTGTGGCACTGTGGGTGGGCTTTGAGGTTTCAAAATCCCAAGCCTTTCTCAGTTAGTTTCTGTTTCTCTCTCTCTCTCTCTCTCTCTCTCTCTCTCTCTCTCTCTCTCTCTCTCTCTCTGCCTCATAGTTGTTCCCTGAACATGCAGACTCTCATCTACTCCTTTGGTGCCATGCATGCCTGCTGCTGCAATGTTCCCTGCCACGGTGGTCGTGGACTCCACTACCCTCTGGAATGATGAGCCCCATATTAATTGATTTCTTTCTTTGCCTAATTTTACTTCTTTTCTTTTATTGAAAAATTTTTTCATACAACACATACTGGTTGTATTTCCCCCTCCCTCTTCCCTCTGCTCCTCACAGTTCCTCCCCACCTTCCCACCCATCTGTACCCCCTGCTTCTGTCTCTCCTTAGAAAACAAACAGGCATCTAAGGGATAATAATAAAATAAGAAAAAAACTAAATGAATCGGAATAGGACAAAACAGACAAACAGAAGGAAAAGAGCCCAAGAAAAGGCACAAGAAACAGCTACAGGTACAGAGACACACTTGTTTGCACATTCAGGAATCCAATAAAAGTACAAAGCTGGTACTCATTATATATACACTCACACACACACAATTCCTGTAGTGTAAAAATAGATCAAAAAGCCAGGCGGTGGTGGCGCACGCCTTTAATCTCAGCACTTGGGAGGCAGAGGCAGGTGGATCTTTGTGAGTTCAAGACCAACCTGGTCTACAAGAGCTAGTTCTAGGACAGGTTCCAAAGCCACAGAGAAACCCTGTCTCGAAAAATCAAAAAAAAAGATCAAAAATAAATAAAATAAAAATGAAAAGAATCCTAAAGCCCTGATACGATATTATTAGACAAGGTGCTACCAAAATACCGCCAAATTTGTTGTCTGCCGGCCATCTACTGCTGGGCATGAGGCCTACCCTTAAGAGTAGTTCGTTTCCCCAATGAGACTGCTTTGGAGAAAATTAATTTTTCATTTTCAAGTGGTTATCAGCTGGAGATAGCCATTGGGTTAGGAATAGGGCCATGTGACTGCTTCTCCTTTTTTTCTTTCTTTTTTTTTCTTCCTGCCTGATCTGGAATCCACTGTGTAAGCAAGGCTGACCTCAGACTCACAAATATCCACCTGCGTCTGCCTCCCAAGTGCTGGGATTAAAGGCGTGAGGCACCACGCCCTGCTAAATGCTTTCTTTCATAAGTCGCCTCAGTCCCGGTGTTGTGTCGCAGCAGCAGCAAAGTAACGAAGGCAGATAACTTGGAATCCGGAACACGTGCAGTCAGTCCCAGCTGGCTATTCACCCCAACCCCACCTGCTTCAGGGCTGTGTCCTTACATCTCCATAGGGAATTGCCCCAAAGTCTCTTTTATTTAAGCACTCTTGGTTCCAACCCATCTTCCCTTACTGGTCAGCTGCATACAGCCCTTTAAAACCTGCAGAAGGTTCCGCACCTTTCATGTCTGACACGATTTTGTGATCTCGGGCTCCTTACCAGTGTTCTCATCTCTGTGAGGATCAAGAATAAGATACCAAACTGCTAGGATATGACGACAGACCCCAGAATGGACGGCCAGGGTCAGCACTGCCTTGTTTTTGTTTTCGATTTTTAGCAGCAGAAATAACATTCATTTAATCCCTTCTCCCCCCTTTCTCCCTCCCACTCCCTCTGCCTTTCTTCCTCCATCTAGGCATAAACAGTAGCTGGCAGTCTTTTTAACTTGATCGTTGCTAATCTGAAACAGTCTGTTTCTAAGAGCGATGCTGTCTATGTGGAAGATGGAGTCCCCTCGTGGTCATATGGGACAATTACAGTTAATTTGGGTTTTGGTGTTTTTTGTTTGGTTTTTGTTTTTTGTTTTTAAGATGCTGACAGTTCCGATGATAGGAGATGGGATACGGAGGTTGTCTTTAAGGCGGTGAGATATTTGTCTGTCTGCGGAGAGCTGAAGGATTACCTGGGACCGCGACTTTCAGTGCTAAAGACAGAAGATTCCATGACAAGTGGGGATGAGCAGGTCCCTCTGGGGTTATCTTACTCGCTATGGCACTGTGTACAGAGACCAGGTATTTGAGAGTGAAGCACGGGGCTGATGCTTAGATGCAAGCACGAATTGAGAAAGGCTGAAGGGTGGTGGAATTTCCTAACAGGATCTGGCACAGGTTATGGGTAGGAGGCAGGTTTGGGGGAACGACAAATGAAAGAATTGGGGTAGGCAGGGGCGTGGAAGGGGAAAGGGGGAGGCAGGGAGAGCCAGGTGGGGATTCCTTAAGGCTGAAGAGGGTGGAATACTGTGGAGGCCCAAAAATGTGAGCCTGTTTTCTCGCTGACTAAAGGTCAGAGAGTTGGAACTTACCTCCAGTCCTTCAAGGTTATTGTGCTTCTACCTCAAGCAAAGGTCCCACCTAGATTTAAATCAGAGAGTTCTGCTCTCTCAAGGTTATTGTCAACAGGTGTGGCTAATAGCCAGCTCTTGTATTTCAGGAATAGAGAAGTAGATATGTTCTATTTCAAACAAAAGTCAAAGGATCTGACTAAGGGTCCAGTTCCATTTTATGGAGATAACTTTGGATTCCACTGAGGGAATGGAATCCTACAGAATGCTTTGGTGTGAACGTGATTTATTTTGTTCTAGCAATAGAATGTTTAACCATGGATGTAGCCTGTGACCTTCAATTGGTATGTTCATTTCTTTGTATCATGTTAATGCAGTCTTTTGTCTTACTCTTACCTTTTGGGGTTAGGGGTATTTTAAGCAGTTGGAAATTAAACGTGGGCAAATTCCAGTACTCACTGGAACTCCCTCCCCATACTATTTTTCTGTTTTATTATTTTCATTCACGTCTTCATAGTCTTTACTAATATTTCCTAAATCCCCACACCTCTACCCTGGCAAGAGGTATTTTTGTCAACGCTGGTCCCTGACAGAGTATCAAGATATTGTTATACATACACACCCTCCTTGAAGGTTGTATAGAGTAAGGCTGAGTTTTATTAAATACAAAGTTTTTTTCCAGAGCTAGAGAGACGGCCCAGTGATAAAAAGAACATACTGCTTTTGCGGAAGATCCAAATTCGCTTCCCAGCATCCACACTGGGCTGTTCACACTTTCTGTAACTCCAGTACCCGTGGACTGGATGGCTTCTCCTGACCTCTGTGGACACTGCATATACATGCACATACATAATTTAAAATGAAGCTAGGTGTGGTGGCACATGCCTTTAGTCCCAGCACTTGGGAGGCAGAGGCAGGTAGATCTCTGAGTTTCAGGACAGCCTGGTTTACAGAGTGAGTTCCAAGACAGTTGGGGTTACACAGAGAAACCCTGTCTCAAAAAATACCAAATAAATAAATATTATTTATATTTTATGCACACTAGTGCTTTGCCTGCATGCTCGTTCAGAAGAGGGTGTTGAATTCCCTAGGATTGGAGTTACAGATGATTGTGAATTATGGCGCAGGCGTTGGGAGCTGAACCTGGGTCCTATAAAAGAATAGCAAGTGCTCTTAAGCACTGAGCCATCTCTCCATGCCCTAAGGTAAAACAATTTTTAGGTTTTATATTCCTTTCTCTACTCACCCCTACCCTTAACCATCCTTCCAGGATTCTGACCATTCTCAGAGCTGCTTGCTGGCATTTGAGCTGCTAGCATCTTTCAACATTTAAACAAATAGTATTACATGTATTTATTTGTGTGTGTATATGTGTGTATGCACAAACGCATGCGTGTGCACGAGTGTGGGAGTCAGAGGACAGCTTTCAAGAGTTCATTCTTTCCTTCTGTTGTGTGAATCCCAGGGATTAAAACTCAGGTCACCGGGTTTGGCAGCAAGCACCGCTACACACTGAGCCATTTCACATTTCTCCATCAATGTTTTAAACAAAGATGTGTGTCTTCAGGCTTGTGGGCAGAAATTCTCTACCTGAGAAGAGGTTGGGAAGCAGATCTAAGATCCTCCTATGCCAGTGCCTTCTCTTGCTTTTGTTGTTTTCTCCTCCTGGCAAATGACATCCTCATTACTTCCTGCCACTAGCTGGTGCTAGGACTCCATGTAGCAAGCACACAGGGACACCATACCAACCATGGTCATCAGCCACCCAGAGTTGGCTGTTCTTTGTGTTGGATGAGATGCCCTTATGTCTAGTCCACTGTTCTGATGATCAGTGCAGAGGAAGCCCCTTCTGTCCTCCTCTCCTGTAGTGTTTGTCCTGAAACTTGCTCTGTGAATCAGGTTGGCCTTAAACTCACAGAGATCTGCTCTTCTCAGACTCCCAAGTGTTGGGATTAAAGGCGTGTACCTACCGCCACATGGCCCATCTCATTTAATTTCTTAACGCTACAGATGGTGTTAATGAATCCTTAAAAAAAGTAAAACAACTTTGGTATTCCTTGTATAATTATAATGTGACTGTCATATTATATCCATTTTATATGACATCAAATTTGGGTTTTTGTTGTTTCTTGTTTGTTTTTTAGGATTTTTTGGAACCCAAATGAGATTGGCTCCTCTCCTCTCCTTCCCACCATTTCCCTCCCCCTCCCTCTGTCTTTCCTTCTTTCCTTCTCTCCCTCCTTCCCTCTCTTCTTATATTTTTTAGTTCAGGTGTTATGTTCAGGCTGACCTTTAACTCACTATATAACCAAGGATGACCTTGAACTTCTGATCATCCCATTTCCATCTCCCTAATGCTGAAATTGCAAGTGTGCATCACTATTTCTAGTCCAGGTTCTGGGAATCAAATCTAGAATTAGTGGAGCTAGGCAAGCACCCTACCTGCTCAACCGAATCATCAGCCCAGAGTCTTGTCCTTTGTTAGTTTCTTTGGCTATGGATCAGGGTAATGCCTTCAGGAAACAGCTGGATACTTGTCATTTTCTGTGACAGTGTGTGTGTGAGAGAGAATATTTGATGACCATCTCCGGCAAAGTCAATGGAGTCTGGGTATATGTTATTTTTATTACCAATTCAGTTTCTTTGATGGTGGCAGAAATTGTCAGTTATACTTTTGCTTCTCAAATTGATTTTGCCAGCTAATTTTTCTCCTGAAGGATTTGTCCATTCTATTCAAGTTTTCAAATTCCTTGTCAGAGTCATTTGTCATGTCTTACAGTGATGGTGGGTGCTGCTCTGATGGTCCTGCTTCATTTCCAGTCCTGGGGCTCTCTCTCTCTCTCTCTCTCTCTCTCTCCCCATTCTCCAGAGATTCTTGAGAATTCTGACTTGTGGCTTCCTTATACCTGAAGAATTTTTTATGTGACCAGGGTGCATAGTCCAAAATAGCATTCAAATCAAATATTTCCTGATAAATAACCATAAACAATTATCTTGTTTTATTTATTTAACATTCTTATGACTTATTTTACATGTATGAGTGTTTTGCCTACATGGATTTCTATGTGTGAACCACATGTGTGCCTGGTACCTGAGGAGGTCAGAAGGTTCATCAGAGCCCCTGGAACTGGGTTCACAGATGTTTATGAGATACCATGTTGGAGATGGGAACCAAGCCTGTGTCCTCTGCAAGAGCAGCAAGTACTCTTAACTGGTGACCCATCTCTCCAGCCCCCAGGAAAGTTATTTCAACACAGTTCTTTTATATATACATCATTTTACCATTCATTAAATACAAAGCAAATTTTGGTACTAATGAAATAGGTAAGCTTGTTTTTTATATTATAATCCAAACATATACTAACTTGATACTTCCATGCTAAGGAATGATGGTAGGCAAATGTTAAAAGCCTTTTTCTCCCCTTTGGGCTGGAGAGATGGCTCAATGGATAATAGCACTTGCTGCTCTCTCAAATGACTGGGGGTCATTACCCAGCACCCACATGAGGTGGCTCGCAATTACCTATAACTCCAGCTCCAGGAGGTCTGGCACCTTCTTCTGGCTCCTGCAGGCACCACACATATGTATAATACACTCATACAGATATACACATGTAACATATAAATACAAAATAAAACTAAACCTTTTTTTTTAAAGTCTTTGTTCAGTGGTCTGAGGGGTTCTTAGAACTCTGTGAGGAACACTTTCCAGGAGACGTGTTCCCTTTCTGGCTGACTTCTTTTCCCCAGCATGAGATTCCTGGGAAAATTCCCATTTTTCTGGGATCCATTGCTTCAACAGTCTGATATTCAGATTGTAGGACTGAGAGACACAAGTTTCTCTTTAGGATATCTTCATTTCTGCCAGGCCTATCACACATACCCTTTGTCTTAGTCAAAGTCCTATTGCTGTGAAGAGACACCATGACATGGCAACTCTTTCAGAGGTTTTTGATTTTGTTTTGTTTTGAGACAGGGTTTCTCTGTGTAGCCCTTGTATGGCCTGTGTTACTCTCTAAGGTACAGTTAGTGCGCCACTGTACCATTCATGAGCAGTGCAAGGGCCTGGAGATTAAAAGAACACACATTCATTGGTGAGGAGATAAGCCAAATGCAGTTTATTCACGCTTAGGAAAAACCTTATATACCTAGCTTCTGCACAATGGAATTCCCCCCCAGGCAGGTGGGAAATTGCCATGCCCAAGATGGAGTAAACAATGGCCCTATAGCTAACCACCAGGGGGGCAGAGGGAGCACAGGAACAAACAGGATGCTTAGCCCGAAAATGCAACAAAATGTCTGGCCAGAAACTGTCCTCAAGATGAATCCCAGGAGGAGGGATAGATCCATGGGCCCTACAGCCCTGGCTGTCCTGGAACTTTAGACCAGGCTGACCTCAGACTCACAGAGATCCACCAGCCTTTACCTCTGCCAGTCCTTGGACAAGGCAACTCTTATAAAGGAAAACATTTCATTGGGGCTGGCATACAATTCAGAGGTTTAGTCCACTATTATCATGGGAGAAAACAGAGTGGCATGCGGGCAGACATGGTGTTGGAGAGGAAGCTGAGAATTCTACACCTGGATCTGCAGGCAGCAGGAAGAGAGACATGGGACCGGCTTGAGCATCTGAAACCTCAAAGCCCACCCCCAGTGTCATACTTCTCCAACAAGGCCACACCCACTACAGAAGGCCACACCTCCTAAGAATGCCACTCCCTGTGTGCCTATAGGTTGCCATTTTCATTCAAACCCCACCATGCCCTTTCTATTTTGTCACCTCATTCTTGACATAGAAGATGTCTATATAATAAACAAACTTGTGACCAAGGTTAAAATATACTTAGCTCGTGCTGGGTAGCCCTGCATAAGGACCACACTTCATAACCTCTTGGCTTTTTCTTGTTTTCTAGGATGAAACTGAAGCCCAGACAATGATGAATCAATGATTGGCAGAACCATGCCAGACTGCTCAGATGTGGACATCCTTAGTCCCGGACCCTGACCATAGATTCAGGGATTTGTTGTTTCTCTTTGTTCTTCTTCCTAATGTGTCTACACCAAATAACTCTCCTTTTCCTGCTTTCCACTTAAAGACATTTTCTTTTTCTTCTTCTTTTTTTTGGGTTTTTTTTTTTGAGACAGGGTTTCTCTGTGGCTTTGGAGCCTGTCCTGGAACTAGCTCTGTAGACCAGGCTGGTCTTGAACTCACAGAGATCCGCCTGCCTCTGCCTCCCGAGTGCTGGGATTAAAGGCGTGCGCCACCACGGCCTCGCCATTTTGTTTTTCTTAATTAAAGCGTAGGATATGTTTTTCTGAGAGCAGCAATTGTGTGAGCAGTAAAAACACAGCAGTTGATAATGTGCAACAGTTCTGAGCGTGAGTCAAGGGGGCTCAGTGTTCAACAGAGTTGTGCTATGGAACAGCATATGCAGTGAGAAGTGCCTGTGTCCTGTGCTCAGACGTGAGGCTGCTGAGAAGCCGCGTGCGCCACTTATCAGCACTGCCGGGAACACCTCAGCTCCATCGGGTACTGGCTTCTGTGTGAGTTTTCGGTCAGGACAAGTTCCAGAACCTTTTACTGTTAACGAGATTTTCACAACCTCATATTCAAGCATTCAGACCCATGTGGGGTTGTGACCCACAGTTTAAGAAGCTTTGTCTTGGGGCTGGAAAAAAAAAGGATCAGTTGCTAACAGTTCGATTCCCAGAACCCACAACCATATGCAACTACAGTTCCAGGGGACCTGACTCCCTCTTCTGGAGTCTGATGGTACTGCATGTGCATGGTATATACACACACACACACACACACACACACACACACGCACACACATATATATGCAGGCAAATAATCATATGGATAAAATAAAAATAAATAAATCATGTTTTTAAAAGACTTTGTCTTAAATCACAGAGTTTTCAACATAATATAAATGATAGTGTTCCAGAATCTCTCTACTGTGTGTACATTTCACACTATTTCTGTTCTTTAGAATTATTCTTTTCCTTGCACTTTTTGTTATGTCTATGAGGTTCATCTTTCTACCCCACTGCTAATGCCCTGATAACTTGATTTGTGTGGGAATGAAAGGATAGCTAGCATCAGTCGGTTCTCCCCTTCTACCATGTGGATCCCAGGGAATCAAACTTAGGTCCTCAGGCTTGTCATGGGGCTTTGATGCACCCAACCATCTCACCCGCCCTCAGCCAGCTTTTTCTGAGTCCATGGCTCCACTCAGACATCTCCCAGAGACCACTGAGATTATGTCTGGAAATGTGTAGTACTGTGAGTCTTTCAGCATTCCTGGGGGTAAAAAATGTCACCACCTCTTGTCCCTTCTTTTTGGATTTATTTATTCTTATGTGTATGAATGTTTTCCCTGCATCTATGTCTGTGTGCCATATGTGTGCCTGGTACTTTGTGAGGGCCAGAAAAAAGCACGGGAGCCCCTAGAACTGAAAGTACAGATAACTGGGAGCTGCCATGAAGATGTTGGCAACCAATCTTGGGTCCTCTGAAGAGTAGGAAGTGCTCATCATTATTGAGTCGTCTCCCCAGTCTCTGCTGATCACTCCAAATAAACTTGAAAAGGGGAAAGAAATATGGACTTTGTGATTAAAAGGAAGGGATGACTTGTTGGTCAAGATACACACACATATATAGGCAAAGCCTTGGGAAATTTCCACCCATTCAATTTCATTTTCTTCTGTTGTCATCATGAACTCTGTATTAGAATCCATGGGACAGATAAAGATACATCATTGCTCATGACAACCTGAGTTGGCCTTCTGAAGTATTGAC
The DNA here is from genome assembly GCA_004026605.1 of Ondatra zibethicus. Lineage (NCBI taxonomy): Eukaryota > Metazoa > Chordata > Mammalia > Rodentia > Cricetidae > Ondatra > Ondatra zibethicus. The sequence goes on along the minus strand of PVIU01025967.1, from coordinate 12,231 downwards.
TATGGACTTTTTATTACATTAGTCATGGGGAGTGTCATAGTGCCTGTGTGGAGGTCAGACAACACTTGTGAGAGTTAACGCTCTCTCCTTCCACTGTGCAGGTCCCATGGATTGAACTCATGTCAGGCTCGGCAGCAGGCATTTTTATCCACTGAGCCATCTCTCTGGCCAGCTACCACACTTCTAAATGTGATTTCCCTGGATGGAGATCAAGAGTAAAGCTTTGTGAGTTGAGTCACCGCATCAGTCACATGCGGTTTGACAGCAGCAGGTGTTGGGTCCTCCTGCTCCTCTGCGCCTGGGAAATGGGATGACGTGGAAAGTGAGGGAGAACTCGTCCTCCCTGCTCAGCTGCGGGGACTTTTCCTCCCAGGAGTCACTGCGTGTCATCCAGATGTTAAGACAGCAGTGTGAGGAGTGGCCCTGCGGGGCTCTACATGCCATGGCTGCAAGGAGGTAGCAATGGTTTCCTGTACTACTGCCGTACACCTTTCAGAATGTTCTTGAATCTCCGCCTGTTGGTCGCAAGATGCTGAATGTTTAAAATGGAAGCCGTGTTACCTTAGCTGAGAGCCTCCAATAGCCAGGACATCAATCATGTCAACTGATTCAAATGCGCAATCAATCTCAGACAATTAGAGAAGAAAAAAAAAAACTCCATCCCCTACACAGTCCATCAAGGTTACCTCTAACCTAAGATCCAGATTTTATTATTTATTTCCTTCATTATTTTTCAGGGAGGGTGGCCAGTACCATAGTGTGGATGTGGCGGTCCAACGACAACTTGCAGAGTCAGTTCTGTCCTTCCACTATGAGCGCTGTAGGGCTCGAACACTGGATGTCAGGCTTGCACAGAAATGCTTTACTTGCTGAGCTATCTCACCAGCCACTTATATTTCATTTTAAATCAACATTCTTTTCTTTCTTTTAAACTGAGATGTAATAGTCATACATCATTATGGGTACATTTATGGTAATTCCACAAGTGTTGACAATGAGTAATGATCAAATTAGGGTAATAAGCATTCTGTCTCCGCAAACATTAATCATTTCTACAAGCTGAGGAGGTCTGCTTTCCAGCCATCTAAATACAGGAGCTGGAGAGATGGCTCAGCATTTAAGAGTACTGGCTGCTCTCCCAAAGGATTCCAACATCCACATGGCACCTACAACTGCTTGTAACTCCACTTCCAGGGCATCCAGTGCCACCCTCTGGTTTCCTCTGGCACTGCACACACATGGTGCACAGGTATAGATCCAGACCAAAACCAAAAGTCACCAACTGTGCATTAGAAAACAAGAAGTAATCATTCCTCTTCAACAGGGTTTGGGATTCTTATTTAACTTCTGTCTGTCATCCTCCTCCTCCTGTCTCGGCCAGGCTCTAGTGACCACAGCTGCAGACCATCTATCCACGAGTCTTGCCTCACGTGGTGTGTGTCTTTCTGGGTCTGGGCTATATGATTTGACACGACAACCTCTAGTTCCATCAGTGGTGTTGCAAATGACAGGATTTCACGGCTGAATAACTGTCCTGTTTGAAAAGGGAACATCAATTGAATAATTGTGTGGTGTGGGCCCCGTAGACTCAGGTTGTTTGAATGTTTGGCCCACTATTATGAAGTGTGGCCTTGTTAGATGAAGCTTGTCATGTGGGAGTGGGCTCTGAGGTTTCATATGCTCAAGTTATGCCCAGCGTGGCACACAGTCTCCTTCTGATGTCTGCAGAACAAAATGTGGAACTCTCAGCTCCTTCTCTAGCACCATGTCTGCCTGCATGTCATCACATCTTGTCATGATGAAAATGGACTAAACCTAGTAAACTGTAAGCCAGCTCCAATTAAATGTTTTCTTTTCTAAGAGTTGCCATGGTCATGGTGTCTCTTCACAGCAGTAAAACTCTGATTAAGACAGAAGTTCGTATCAGGAGTGGGGTATTGTACTGATAGTGATAGGACTGGCCACGCTTCTATTCGGAGGAATGTGGACTTTGGGAGTTTGGATTAGGAAAGCACTGGAAGGCTTGAAGTGCTGCTTAATTGACTATACTAGTAGGATCATGGAACACAGTGGTGCTGAGAGTGATCTGAACTGTGGGGACCCAGCTCAAGGGGTTTCTGAAGAGACAAGTGTTAGTATGGGACCCAAAGACTGTTATTGTGATATTTTGGCAAAGAATGTGACTGATTTTTGCCCTTGTCTGAAAAGTCTGACTGAGGCTAAAGTGAAGACTTTCAGATTAATCTCACTGGCAGAAGGAATCTCAAAACAGCCTCGTGTTGGCTCTGTGGTGTGGTTATTAGCGGTCACTCTCATGCAGATCTGCAATGAAAAGGAACAAGCTAAGCAAGGAAAAATGCAAAATGTACAATTTCATGAGAAAAGGAGCACGAGGAAGTGGAATGGAGTTAAATTCTGTGTTCAAGGAGATAGCCATATTAAAGAAAATCCTAATACTAAATGGAATAAAGGGAGTGGTGACCTCGGGGCAAGATCCAGCCCAGCTAAGCTTCCAATTTGTGAAAAGAAATTTCAGAATAGCTTAGGTCCAAGCATGGCAGCCTTTAATCCCACTACTCAGGAGACAGAGGCAAGGGGGTCTCTGAGCACAAGGCCAGCCTGGTCTATGGATCAGTTCCAGGACAGCCAAGCTTAGGTAGTGAACATGGGAAACAGAAATCTGGTAAAGATGTAGTTGAACCAGAGGGCCATGTTCCAGTCCCAGCAAGCAACAGAACTTGGCAGCTTTGGCCACGTGGTTCTGGCTTTAGAGTCAAAGATAGAAGAAAGCAGTTATGGACTCTCCCTTTGTGACTAAGGAAAGTCACCGAGGCCAGGTGTGTGTGGGGTGTCCCTGAAGGGATACCCAGAGAGGTCATAATGTGGACTGTGAAATTGAAGCCTGTATTGTCTTGGAGACTCCAAGGATGTTTGAGATGCCAGAGCTGTGGGATACCTGTTAAGGAAAGCTGCCAACAGGGAATGGGACAAGTCCAAGAGAGAGAAGTGTGTTATACTCACCCAAGCTAAAAAGGAGTTGGAAATCTGAAGACCATTCTGACATCAGACATGGAGAGGCAAAGTTTGGAGTTTACCCATCTGGTTTTCAGTCTTGCTTTGGTCCAGTGTTTCATCCTGTGCCATTGTGTGTTGGAAGTATGTGATCTGCTTTTTCATTCTGATTTTACAGGGGTCTACAATTAAGAGATTTCATAAATCTCAGAAGAGACTTTGAATCTTGGGCTTTTAAATGAGATTTGAGACTGCTATAGACTATGGGGACTTCTGAAGCTGGACTGAATGCATTTCTGCATTGTGGTATGGTTACAAGCCTATGGGTGCCAGAGGATGGAATGTAGTGGTTTGAATAGGTATGGCCCCCCATAGACTCAGGTGTTTGAATGCTTGACCCATATGGAGTGGCACTATTAGGAGGTGTGGTCTTGCTGGAGGAAGTGTGTCACTGTGGGGGTGGACTTTGAGGTCTCATTTGTTCAGGCTATGCCCAGCGTGGCACACAGTCTCCTTACGGTGCCTGTGGACCAAGAAGTAGAACTCTCACTGCCTTCTCTAGCACCATGTCCATCTGCAAACCACCATGTCCTGTCATGATGATAACGAACAAAACCTCTGAAACTGTAAGTCAACTCCAATGAAATGTTTCCCTTTATAAGTGGTCATGGTGTCTCTTCACAGCAATAAAACCCTAAGACGAATTGTTTCCATAAAATTGATTTGTAGGCAATCCATTCAGGGCATTTTCTTAATTAGTGATTGATGTGGGATGGCTCAGACTACCGTAGGCAGTGCCACCCCTGGCAGGTGGTCCTGGGGTGTATAAGAAAGCAGTCTAAGCAAGCCATGGGAGAGTTCCTCCAGGGCCTCTGCACCAGTTCCTGCCTCCAGGTTCCTGCCTTGAGTTCCTTCTCTGACTTCCCCCAGAGATGGATGTGATCTAAGAGTTGTAACCTGAAATATGTAGCACGAATAATAAAAACCCAGAATCAGATATTGGGGTTCAACCTGAAAACCAGAAAAGCAAAGCAGCTAAACCACTAGAGACGTCTTACCTCTACCAAGGGCAGGTAACCACAGACTAAGCAGACAAAGCAGACAGAGCCTCTCTCTCCTCCCATTTTATAGTCCCTCTAGTGCTGGGATTAAAGGAGTGTGACTCCCCAGGACTGGGATTAAAGGTGTGAGCCATCACTACCTGGATTTCTTCCTGCATTGATTGTGTGTAGTCCAGAGTGGCCTTGAACTCACAGAGATCCCTCTGACTCTGTCTCCCAAATCCAGGGATTAAAAGGTGTGTGCCACCACTGCCTGACCTCTAGTGGCTTAGCTTTGCTCTTCTGATCTTTAGGCAAGTTTTATTTATTAAAACATAAATAAAATACCACTATAGAAGTAATTCCTTTTCTCCCCAAGTGACTTTGAGTTTAATCACAGGAATGGAAACCCTAAGTAAGACAGTAGCGTTCCAGTGTGTGCGTGTGTGCGTGTGTGTGTGTGTGTGTGTGTGTGTGTGTGTGTGTGTGTCTGTTGGGGAATATTAGTTTAAGATGTGTTACATTTGTTTATGCGGTGGACTATTTGTTTAATGATGCAAAGATGTGTTGTATTCTTTTATGTTGCATTTGTTTGACTCTGTAAAAGCTGTTACTTTGCCTGCCTAAAACACCTGATTGATCTAATAAAGATTTGAACAGCCAATAGCTAGGGAGGAAAGAGAAATAGGCAGGGCTGCCAGGCAGAGAGAATAAATAGCTGGAGAAGTGTAGGCTCAGGAGAAGAGGGTAGAGCAAGAAAAGGAAAAGGAGAGGAGGACACCAGGGGCCAGCCAACCAGTCACCTGGCCAGTCATAGAGTAAGAGGGAAAGAAAGACATATAGAATAAAGAAAGGTAAAAGCCCAGAGGCAAACTGTAGCTAAAGAGAACTGGAATAATTTAAGTTAGAAAAGCTGGCTAGACACTAACTAGCCAAGCTAAGGCCGGCCACTGTTTTTTAAAAGATGGGATCTTCTTATACATCTTGTTGGGCCTTAAATGCCTTTAAAAATTCTTTCATTGTTTTATGTACATGGATATTTTATCTACACGTATGTCTGCACACCACATTCATGCAGTGCCTGAGGAAGCCAGAAAAGGGTGTCAGATCCTCTGGAACTGGAGTTAGAGATAGTTGGGAGCTGTTATGTGGGTGCTGAGAATTAAAGTCAGGTCCTCTGCAAGAGGAGCCAATATTCTTAACCCCTGAACCATCTTTCTCCAACACCATATTTTATTTTTATTTTTATGTATTTATGTGTGTTTTCATGTATATAAAAACATGTGTGTGTGCATGTTCCCTTACAGTCCAAAAGAGGAGGATAGTTTTCCCCTGGAACTGGAATTCTAGATAGTTGTGAGCTGCCCAACTTGGGTGCTGGGAGCCAAACACTGGTCTAAACTCTTAGCTCTTAAATCAAAACTCGAGTTGAATGTCCAGTCTCTTAAACCTTTTATCCTTCTGCCTCTGCCTCTTTAGTGCTGGGATTAGTGTTTCACTGTACCCAATCTGTGTCTTATTTATCCACTTGTACACCAGTAGGCCTCTAGATTTATCCCTTATCTTAGCTATTGTGAATAGGGTTTGCAATAAACCTGGGCTACAAACTTCTCTTCTGATAACAAGGTAATCTTCTCTGGAGGTTGTCTGAATTACTGTGCTATTGCTGTGAATTACAGGAGACATCATGACCAAAGCATTTAATTGGGACTTGCTTACGGTTTCAGAGGACTAACTAGTCCATTATCATCAGAGGCATGGCAGCAGGTGGGCATCCTAGAGAAATAGTTGAGAATTCACATCTGATCCACAGGATGCAAACCAAAAAGAGAGAGACTGGACCTGAAATGGGATTTGGAGACCTTAAATCCCACCCCCAATGTCATGTCTCCTCTTCCCACAAGGACAGATCTTCTCCAACAAGACCACACTTCCTAATCCTTCCCAAACAGTTCCACAAACAGAGAGCCAAATATTCAAGTGCATAAACCTATGGGGGCAGTTCTCATTCAAACCCCCACAAAGGTACCCTCAGTAATGAAGTTGCCGAGCACATGGTAGTTCTAGCTTTATTTTTCAACTCATTCATAGCAGAAGAAATGAAAACTTACACCGAGATGATGTGTCTCACTTCTCGGACTGACCAAACTGTTTATGAGGCCGTGGAAGAAGCAAACATCATTAGCAGGTGTGAAGGCTGATCCTGGTTGTGAGGTTGGCTGGGTAGGGAATAAACTAAAATATAAACCAGAGGGCGGGCACTCCTGGGAGGAATATCTTCATCAGATTATTCGGTGCAGTAAAAGGCGCCCTAAATCTGGGCAGCACCTTCTGGTGGCAGCCCACAAAAATAGAACATGGACAAAGGAAACATTAGTTTTTGCCTGCTTGGCCTCAGTCTTGCTGGCAAGTCCATCTATCCTGTAGCTGTAACACTTCTTTATTCGTATTAGAGCCAATTTCTTTGGGATTCTAAGATAAAGTGAAAACCAACAACTCTTCAGGAATCCCTCAGGCCTTTGGAGATATGCGGCTTCATGAACTGAGCTCATCAACTGAACTCATTCTTGACTTCCCTGGTGTGAGAGAGCCAGTGTTGAACCACCTGGTCCCCATCCTGTAAGCCAATAATATATTCGTTCTTATCAGTTCTGTTCCTTTAGAGAACTCTGAGTAATACAGAGGAAATACAGACTACAATGAGGTCTTTGAAGGATAACTCAGCAGCATCTAACGAAATTCCAGAAGTATTTATCCCTTAACTCAGCAACACTATTCTGAGGTCTATTTCCTAGTGGTGTGTGTGTGTGTGTGTGTGTGTGTAACAGTCAAAATGACATATTAAGTTATTGACTACATACAACAACATTTATAAGAATATTGGTGACGATCTAGCATCCACCAATAGAGAAATGGCTGGCTGACTTATGAAAGTGCCGCATGACAGAGACTCAAAGGGAAATGTGGAATACATATGCGCACATTAGGTACTAAAAGAAACACTGTAGCTGAAACAAACTGGACACAAATTATTCGAGCCAAGAGCAGCTGGCAGAGAAGTGGTTGGGAGAGCCCAGTCCAGCATTAAGAGCAGTGAGCTTTTATTTACCTGACTGCCCACAGCTGGGTTACCTACCTTGGGGACCGGCTGCTGGGAGGTTCTTAGTTGTGTAACCAATCAGCTAGCTGGGTGTTTGTAATTGGATGAGCTTCCACCCCTGCCAAGTCAGTTTCTAGAAATGCCTCCTTGTTCTGGTGTCCTGACACAAGATATCTAGGTCTTTTTAAAATATATATATATTTATTTATTTATTATGTATACAATAGTCTATCTGTGTGTATGCTTGCAGGCCAGAAGAGGGCACCAGACCTCATTACAGATGATTGTGAGCCACCATGTGGTTGCTGGGAATTGAACTCAGGACCTTTGGAAGAGCAGACAATGCTCTTAATCACTGAGCCATCTCTCCAGCCCTGATATCTAGGTCTTGAAACCATCGCAGGCTGACTTCCTTTCTGTGTGGCATTAATGGGAGTGTTAGCTGATGTATTTCCATAGAAGAAACTTCCACCCCAAGATGTATGTATGATATAGCATACAGAGGGAGAAAGAAGCCAGGCATGGGGGCACAGGTCTTTAATTCTGGCATTCAGGGGGAAGGGGAAAGAAGATCTTTAAATTCAGGCCAACATGGTCTGCATTGGGAGTTCCAGGACTCCCTGGGTTACACAGAGAAACCCTGTCTCAAAAAAAAAAAAAAAAAGAAGAAGGAGAAAGACCATGGATGCCCACATATGCATATAGAAACATTCTCTCACACTTTCAAAAGCAACAAGAAAGATGGGCCAGAGGAAGGACCAGGAGAAGGAAATGAGGTATTTCAGAATATTTATCTTGCTGGAAATCTTTGACTTTGGAATTGCTTAAATATTTTATACATTCAAAATTTTCAAAGTAAGTCTAAAAGAAGAAAAGAAAGTATCGCCTAAAAACTGCAAAGAAGTCGAAACAAGTACTAAATTATGTATCAAACTGATGGTGAACTCTTAAGATGAAAGGCTTATTTCAAGTTACTTTCAGATCCAGCCTTTAGAGTGCCCATCATTAGTGGAATGCATCCCAGGGTCAGAAGAGAACCCGCAATGAAAATGTAGACTTCCACCAGCAATCTTTTAACTAGTAGCAAAGCTGATGTTTGTACTCACCTTGTGCATACAGCAGGCTCGTAAGTCATTTCAGCAATTTAAACTATAATTAGAAATCAAGCATTTAATGTCACCCAGGCAATGGTGGTGCACGCCTTTAATCCCAGTGCTTGGGAGGTAAGCGCAACTGGTCTTGGGCCAATGGTAGCCCCGCCCCCACAGGTTGGATTTCTGGCACTATCCCTTCTGTCTTTTTTATTTTATCCTGACTTTTAAAAAATATTTATGTTTATTTTATGTGTATTTGTGAGTGTCAGAATGTATGTTAAGTTCACTACATGTATTCAGCCCTCAGGAGTCAAAGGGGGCATTGGATTCTCCCAGAATTGGAGTTCTGTGAATTCAAGGCTAGCCTGGCCTACAGAGTGAGTTTCAGGGTAGCCAGGGCTATACACACACACACACACACACACACACACACAAAAACACTTTCTCAAAAGAAGAAGGGAAGGGGGAGGAGAGAGAGAGAGGGGGAAAGGAAGGGAGCAGAGGAAGAGGAGGAAGAGAAAGGAGGAGAAGAAGAAGAATTTAGCTTCACAGAGAAAGCCATCCAAGTGTAACATGTTGATGGGACTTAGTCAGCCCTCAGGTCAGATGTTAGGTTTGAAGAAGAAATGTTATCATGGAGTTTTGCGGTCTTTCATATTTTGGAAACTAGTCTGTCTATAGAAGTAGTAAGGACTCAGTAGCAATGAATCTAATGTCCAAGCAGACCAGCACACCTAGAGAGAGATGGTGTAGGCTCAATTAGGGACAGAATGCTTTGGGTTTTTCTAGGTCTGCTTCTTTCAAAAAAGCAGGATGTTGAAGCTGGAAAGATGGCTCAGGGATTAAAAGCCCTTGCTGCTCTCTCCCAGGCTCAGGTACCAGCACCCACAAGGCAGCTCACATCTGTCAGTAACTTCAATTCTGAAAGAATCCAATGCCCCCTTTGGCCCCTGAGGGCTATATACACGAGGTGCACTTAACATAATTCTGACACTCACAAATACACATAAAATAAACATAATTATTTTTTTAAAGTCAGGATAAAACTGAAAAGACAGAAGGGATGGTGCCAGAAATCCAACCTGTGGGGGTGGGGCTACCATTGGCCATTGGCCGAAGACCAATAGTCTGAGCATCAAAAATGACAACTGGTCAGGGTGGCACGTGCCTGTAACACTAGCATTCAGGAGGTGGAGGCAGGAGGATCGGAAGTTCAAGACCATCTTAAGCTATAGAGCAAGTTCAAAGCCGGACAAGATTACTTGAGAACTCCTACCTCTCTCTTAAAAAGGGTGGAGGGGCCTGAAGAGACGGCTTAATGGTTAAGAGCACTTGCTGCTCCTGCAGAAAACCCAGATATCATGCTCAGTCCCCACATGGGAGGTCTCACATATGCTTGTATTTCCCAGGATCCTGTGTCCTCTTCTGGCCTCCAATGGCTAGAATGGATTTAGAATAATCAGCGTGAAATGTGGAGAAATAAGAGGAAAAAAATAAAAACAGCAGTTCAAAAAATACATTAATAATATCAACTGAAGGTAACCAGAACACCAAATCCTGGCTTGAAAGTTAAAGGGAATGAATAAAAGAGGCCCCCTCCTCCTCCATGGGAACTGTCATTGTCATTGTTAAATATCCCTATTGATAAGCGAAAGCCGATCATCAAAGGAGAATCCCAGCTGAAAGGAACAATAAGAAAAACGAAATCATTTCCTATGCTGAATAACTGGTCCAAAGATTAAAGTGATGCATATATTAATAATGATAATAATAATAACAAAAATAACAATTGATGGGTGCTGGGTACAATGAAGACTGAATGTAATCCCAGCTCTTGTGAGGTGGAGGCAGGAGGATGAGAATTCAAGGCAAGTTTCAGTTGCACAGAGAGTTTGAGTACAGTTTGAACTATATGAGACAAACAAAAGAACCAGAGAAAAAAACAAGGGTGCCTGTGAGAGTTGTAATTTACAGGGGAGCAATTCTACTACCTCCACCTGCTCCACTCCCATGTGGGCGGGCCTCTGGATGAGACAAAATCAATGGAAAGGGTGCTCACACACAAACAGGGCAGCTTTGGTGTGTTCTTGCAGAGGGGACTGAGCCTATCCGTCACCCAATTTACGTAGAAAATGGCTCCAGACCAAGATGGCAAACAAACCCAGTGAGCGGGACAGGCAGAAAGACAGGCAGAGAAATTGATCCAGTTTCTAACATGAGTCAAGAGTGTATGGAAAACCAGGGTGAGACAAAGGTGGGGAACATGGAAGGAAAAAATCCCAGGAGCCATGGAAATGCAGCAAGGGGGAAATATGTGTGTGCGTGGGCTGCTCATTCTTATTTAGGAATGTTCAAAGACTTTTTAAATTGTAATTTCTGTGTGTGTGCGCATGTGTATGTGCACAGGCACACAGTCACACCCATGCACATGGGCACACCAGTGCAGGTGCCCACTAAGGCCAAAGGCATCAGATCCCAGAGAGCTGGAATTTAATGGGGATTGTTAGCTGTTGATGTGAGGTAACCTCAGATACCCTGCGGAAGCCAGGTCTTAACTGCCAAGCCATCTCTCCAGCCCTCTCCTCCCGCTTGGGGTTTTTTTAAGTGAGTTGTGATGTTGAAAACTACAAGAGAGACGTGAAGATGATACTGCAGTTTGCCGACAGACAGCCTAGAGCAACCCTGGGGAAGGCAGCGGGAGGGAAGAGGGGTGGAGCCGGGAGGAAGTCAGATCCAAGTCTGACAGAATCCAGTGGGATCCATCACAGGGCTGTTGTCAGTCTAGCTACAAAGAAGATCTAGGAGCCACACCAGTGTATCCTAAACTCCACTATTTCCAAGAAGAGCTAGGAATAAAATCTAATGGCTCATTTTCAAAGGTGCCTCCATCCAACTTCCGTTCAGCTACAAATGAACAGAAAATACTAGAGTCCTGCCAGCACTTGCTCATCTAGCTATTCCCCTCCTACCCAAAATCCGCTAAGGATTGCCCCCCCATACACGCGCGCGCACACACACACACGCACACGCACACACACGCACACACACGCGCACGAAGTTTAGAGTAGAAGAAATCACCCACTGAGCTGGCCTTGCAAGGGCACACTCATCTAACAAACTTGAAAATAAACAGGATGTAAGACATAGAGATGAATCATGCTTGGTTTTGTTGAGGAAAAAAAGAATAGCATAAGCAACAGACGGAAAGACGAGACGGAGATGGCTGGACTATTGTAGCCTCTTGATTGTTCAGACAGGGAGGAAGGACCGTGCCACCAGGGTTGGATTCACGCCACCTCAGGCAACACAGCTGTTGCTCTAGGCTGATGCCCGACTGGGCCAGATCTAAAATAAACTGCTTCACTTTGGCTACTCCGATACTCCAGTGCTCTTATTAGGAAGTGGGGGTCTTTGTTTATCTTACAGCCTTCCTGGATGTAGAGGGTTAGGCCACATATGAGCCCCATCCTCTGTGTTCTTGCTAGGATGTGGGTAGTTCTGAGTCAGTTTTTCTCCTAGGATCTAAGGACCTTTACAGATCGACAGTGAGTGGTGATGAGGTTCACCGAGAGGTGAGCTTGGCCATTAACTCCCAGAGACACATCCCTCAGGGACAATGATAATGGAGACAAAGAAAGGAGGTGTGAGGGCCTGGTCCACCTTGACTGGAGGTCAGAGAGTTTGGGCTTATTTTTGCTTTTTCAAAGCTGTTGACAACAGATGTGTCTACGAACAAGAGATCCTGACCTAGAGTGTGGTTAATTAGTATTTTGGGTGTAGAGGTGATTCCACTCCATTTGGACCAAAGGTTGGAGAATTCAAGTCTATTCCTTCTATCATGTTAATGAAGTCTGTTGCCTCCCCCTCCCCTTTTGGAGTGAAGTATATAAGCGTGCAGAAAATAAACACAGATTCAGTCTTCACTGAATGTCCCTCCCGACGCCGTTCAGTTTCTCTGTCTCGTATTTTCCTCAGATCTCTCTTC
>PVIU01025966.1:0-22805 GCA_004026605.1 Ondatra zibethicus | reverse complement strand
AAATACCCCAATTAAAAAATGGGGTAAGGATCTGAATAGAGAATTCTCAACAGAGGATGTTCGAATGGCCAAAAGATACTTAAGGTCATGTTCAACTTCCTTAGCAATCAGGGAAATGCAGATCAAAACAACTTTGAGATACCATCTTACACCTGTCAGAATGGCCAAAATCAAAAACACCAAGGATTCCCTATGCTGGTGTTTGTATTTCTTTATTTATTTTATTTTTTTTACTGTGACTACCTGTCAAACAACAACTTTCAGGAGGAAAGATAGCTATGACTCACATTTTGAAAGAGTCACACCCATGATGGCTGGAATATTATGCTGACAGACACATGTGGGTGGGACTCCTTCCATCTGTGCAGACTGGGAAGCAGAGAGTAGGCAATCCTGGTGCACATCACTTTTTGGTTAGCCTAGAACTCCAACTATGGGATGGTGCTACCACACTCTGGGTCTGTACTCCTCAGTTAAATCTCTCTGGAAACATCTTCACAGATACACCCAGACATATGTCTTCTAGGTGATTCTAAACCCAACCAAGTCCCCAGTGAAGATTAACTATTGCATTACTTCATTAATATGAATTATTTTTTGTTTTAGCTAAAAATAAATTAAAAAATAAGTACATTTGTAGGGAAATGATTAGCTATATATTGTAGTATTGGCCTCTTATTGGCCTGTGCCCTTAAGAGACAGGCCACGCCCACTCCCTTCCAGCTTCCAGCCTCTGACCCCAATTCTCTCCCCCTTCCTGTTCTTCTCTCACGGGAGCAGCGGCCGCTTCTCTTCCCTCTCCCCCCTTCTCTCTCTATCTCCCTGTCTCTCTGTCTCTCTCTCTATCTCTTTATCTTCTTTTCTTTTCCCTCCATCACCCACCTAATAAATGTTTAACTCTGCATGGCACGCCTATCCGTCTCTCTCTTGTCCGTCCCATACCAACACATGGGGACCTGGAGACCAGCCGCCGTGGTCTCATGCGCGATCCGCAGCCCGCCTGCCGCAGCACCCATGTGGTTTCAAGGACCTGCAGCAAGCTGCAGCAAGCTGCCGGCACCCCTCTTTTTTAAAAAAGAACAACATATATGACTTCAAATTCCTTTCATCTTGAAGAGAAGAGAGACTTTTCCAGCACATTTATACAAAAACAACATAGCACAACCCAAAACCCATCACAGCCTGCAAGTTTTCATGCACAGGAATATTGTACAAGGCTGTGAACTATCAAATACATGAAATATTTCTAAGATAGTCTCTCTCTCTCTCTCTCTCTCTCTCTCTCTCTCTCTCTCTCACACACACACACACACACACACACACACACACACACACACACGGCCCTGTCAGCTTCTTCCATCATGCTCAAAATATAAAATTTGTTGGAATTTACACTTGGTAAAAACTTGGTGGGATAAAGTTTTAAGTGTGACTTTACAATCTGGTTATACGGCTGTGCAGTCACTAGAGTCTAGTGACTTGAGGAAGTTGCTTCTATCAATCAACAGAATGAGAATGGAGAACTGATCACCCACTGGTGTTAATCGTCAGTTTATAGAATAGAGAATCACCTGGGAGATGGGCCTCTAGATAAACTTGTGGGAGATTGTTTTGAGTACATAACTGATGTGGGAAGACTTCCTTAATTGTGGGTGTACCATTTTGTGGGTAGGGCATCCTTGGCTGTAAAATAGAGACAGTGATCCTCGCATCCTTTGTTTTCGTCTTCTGACCGTGGATGTGCTGTGACTAGTTGCTCCCAGATCTTGCTACATTGGCTTCCTTGCTGTGATGGACTGTGTCTTCAGCTCTGAGCTAAAAGAAACCAAATCTCCCTTCATTTGCTTTGTGTGTTTCATCACAGCCATAAGAAAAGGAACCAAGGCATATGTGACTACAGCAAAGTTTGTTTACTAAGGGGGACATAATCGTAAGAAATAACCATAGCATTCTGAGTTATGTTTATACGATACCTAGATACTAGATTTTAAAGAGTTGCGAACACTTAGAGTGAGAAGCATGGCATGCGACAGAATATGCAGAGGGAAGCTGAAAAGAGATGGAAACATCGAGCTCTTCAAACACTGCAGGGTAGAGCGAGCTCAGTCATCTGCATCTCCTGCTCCTTCTCATCTCCCTGCTCATCTTCACTCTTTAACCCTCCAGCCAGGTACATTTATTTTATTGTATGAAGAGAAGGAGCAGTTTTTTGAGAGTAGACAGAAAAATCTTCATATGACTATTTAAAACCTGTTTGAAATCTGCATTTGTTTAAAGATGTATTTTAGTGATTCCTAGTATAGCTTATTTTCTTTTTAAAGAAAGCAAGTGTTTTATAAATTCTATCATAAATAGTGAAGTTAACTAAGATTTTTTTTTAAAACCCCACATGTGTGAATTCTGCCTTTCGTAGACAAAGAACTAAGCAAAGAAGGTACAATGACTGTTTTCGTTGGGAAGAATGGTCTACTTGGATTTATGTTACTGGGACATCAATGCAATTTGTGACCTAGCTTTTATTTTGATACATTTTTGATTATTAAAAGCAAACAATTCATCCGTCAATCTATAGATTAAGCAGTGTTGAATAGTGGAGTATTCAGAAGGGTAGGAGCCACTAATTGAACATAAAAGCCACTGGTGTACCCACATTCCTATGAAGGGTGTAGTGAAGACTGAATATTCTAGATAAAGTTCCAAGTGAGTTAAACTGAAAATTTAATTTTAAGACACAAAAAGAATTTGACCAAGAATAAGAATTAGCACAGTGTAGTCAAGGGTAAGTGTTGGGGGATATTCAATCACACAGTGAACTCTGAGTTTGCATTTGTGTTAATTAGTAAAATTAACCTTGGATCAGGAACTGCTTTAGCAACTAGTTGCCATAGAACATCAAAGGGCTCCCTGGAGAGATAGAGAGACACAGGAAGTAGTAGGGTGGGGTTTGGAGTGTTGCAGGTTTTTCTGGTTTGGCCAAGTGGAAATACAGTGATTTTAGAAATGCCAGGAAGGAGAGAGGGTTAGCTAGTTGCTACTCAGCCTCTCTGAGCTAGCAGGTTTTCATCCCAGTCATTGAATCTTGAATCTTATTAATAAATAGAATGATAGAGATTTAATTAGAGCTACCTTTAGTAGCAGCAACAGATGCAGTGCCCGTGGGAACAGAATGCCCATCAGGCTGTGGCCTGAGTGGCTGGACCACTGCTGGAGAAGCAGGCCAGTAACTGCGCAGTCCCAACTGCTGGCTGAAATAGCAGTAATTAAGGCATAGCCGCTGTGCCGAAGTTAAAGTATAAATTAGCACAGTACAGTCTAAACCAGTGTTGAAAATGTTTTAACCAAGCCCTGGTGGTTACTCAGTGTTTATTATTCTGTCATCCAAATTTTAAAAATTGCTTAATTATGCTGGCTAGCATTTTTGTGTTCAGATTTAATATGGTAGTTATCTCTTTTCATTTTTAAAACTGTTTTAATTTTAGAACAGTTTGTGATATTGCAAATTCTCTCATACCTTTGCTTATCTTACCCGTTATTAAAGGCATAGTTACACATCTGGGCTGAACAATTACTGATTTGACAGTTTAGCTGAAGTCTGTAGTTTGCTCTGATATCTTTAGTGCTTTTGTTTATGTTTACTTTTTTTTTTTGCTTTGTTTTGTTTTTGTTTTTCCAGACAGGGCTTCTCTGTGTAACAGTTCTGGCCGGCCATCCTGGAACTTGCTCTGTAGACCAGGCTGACCTCGAGTTCACTGAGATCCACCTGCCTCTGCCTCTCAAGTTCTGACACTACAGGTGTGCGCCACCACCACCCGATTTGTGTTTACTTTTAATTTGATATTTTGAGAAAGCATTACATTTGGTAGTGCAGGCTGGCCTTGAACACCGCATCCTCTGCCTTGGCCTCCTAATCTCAGGTTGCAGGGGTGTCACCACATCATAGCCTTTGTCCGCCCAAGGTCCCCAGTCAGGTTACAGTGTTGCGCTTGGTTATCATGTCTTCCTGGGCCCTCCTTTAGGTGGTGACACTCAGATTATTTTTATAGCGACCTTGATAGTTTTGAGGAGTAGTGGTGGAATATTTTACGTGATAACCCTCATTTGGGAGTTGTCTGATATTTGTTTCATTGTAAGACAGGAGTAGTAGAGCTCCAGGATTGCAGTCGGACAGGAAATGCATCATACTCAGCAGGGAGCAACAAATCTTTGTCCTGTCACCGCGAGTTGTTGCTACTGATACTTTCCCATGATCCTCTGTGTGAGCTAGCATTTGGTGGGCTTATTCTCCATGAAGCTACACTTTTTCCTCCCTTTCAATACTATAGTCTTTCGAAGAAAGTCAATATGTGGAGTCCATATTTGAAGAACAGAGACTTACGCTCCATATCCCACAGAGGAGAATTATCTACACACTTAATTTTTTTTTCTGCATGGGATATTTGTCTGTTTCTCCTATTTCTTTGTTAAATGAATTACCCGTGTTTTATGGAATCATCTATTTTTTTAGCTTTGGATTATATTTATTTTTGTTCAAAAAAGCAGGTTTGACTATTCAGAGCCCTCTTAGTCAATTGCTATGCCTTTCCCACATTTTATTATTGTGGTTCTTTTGGTCTTTTTCTTCTTATTTTTCCCCTATAATTTCTCATGCTACAAGATGCTATAAATATGCTAATTTTTAATAGAGTTCTAGGAATTAATCCTTTGCCAAGGATCCCCAATTGCTTTTATTAGAAGATGGTATTAGGAAACATGATGTAGGTCATGTTGGGCGCTACTGCTTCTTGCCTTTTGCATTGGCAAAGGTATGAAATAGGAATGTCTATGATAGGATGTAACATCTACAGTTATTTCTAAATGTGTCCTCTTATAGCTACCATAAATGAAACATGAGTTCATACTGATGTGTTCAACTCCTTCCATCACCCTGTGGATGGCTAGTCTTTTCTCCATGTAATAGTCTTTTCTCCTCATGATAGCAGCAAGAAAACTAATGTCTACCATATTTCTTTTCATCCTTTTACTTTGTTGTTCAGTTTTAGTGTATAGAAAAAGAGCATGAGTTACTCACTTCACCATGAGGAACACACTTATCATCTTGGGTACAGTTTATAAACAGACTTATCGACAATTTATTTTGCTTTTATCTTACAGATTTCATGCACTTGCAAGGTTATTTGAGTAATCTTTGTTACAGTTCTGAAGGCAATAAGGAGCCAAGGAGTGCCTCAAAGTCACACCACACGACAAAGCTCTCACAGGAGATTCATTGAGAGGGACTCAAGAGGATGGCCGCCTCTGCTTGGGTGAGAAGCAGCAAAGGACTGAGGGGGAGGCTGCTTTCTATGGGGTTTATTAGGACAGGGTTTCCAGGGTGGGGATTCCCAGGGCAGGGATTGGTAGAATTTAGGGCCTGGGGCAGGCCAAGGATTAGTAGGTTTTCATACTCAGTACTTGGTGGGTTTTGGTGAGCTTTCAGACCTGGAGTGGATTTAGACCTTTTACCCTACAATCTTTCCTTCTCATTCCTTCTTTATAAAGTTATTTTGTACAATTTCAACATCATTAGATTTCTTTATGCTTATTTTTCTGTTATTTAATTTATTTTTCTTTTTTCAATCATATTTTTAAGTTAAAATATAATTATACCACTTGTCTGCTACCCTTTCCTCCTTCCAACATCTTCCATGTCTCCTTCCTCCAGATCCTTCCACGTCTCCCATCTCACTTCCTCCCAAACCAATGTCCTCTTTTTCTTTTATTATCATCGTTATACATATATGTATATATACACATAAAATCTTCATATGTATCCACTTGTGTACATATGCACAAATATATAAATACTACCTGATGAGTCTGTTTTGGTTGTTCACGTGTATATGATTTCAGGGTTGACCACTTTATACTGGACAAACAACTAGGGCACTCAATTTTGGCAGAAGCTAACTCACCCTCTCAGAAATTATTAGTTGCTTGTAGTTCTTAGTCTAGGAGTTGAACCGTATGAAATTTCCCCTTTTTGTGTTAGTACGTCTATACAAGTCTATACTGTCACTATTTAGTGACACATCTATACAAGTCTATACTGTCACTATTTAGTGACACATCTATACAAGTCTATACTGTCACTATTTAGTGACACATCTATACAAGTCTATACTGTCACTATTTAGTGACACGTCTATACAAGTCTATACTGTCACTATTTAGTGACACGTCTATACAAGTCTATACTGTCACTATTTAGTGACACATCTATACAAGTCTATACTGTCACTATTTAGACCTATGAGATTTCCCTCTTTGTGTTAGTGTATCTATTGATGCTTTTACTATTTAGGTCTTGTTTAGGCTACTGAATCTAGAAGACACAATCTCACAGCACACTTCCTGGTCCTCTGGCTCATTCAATTGTTCTACCCCTTTTTCTGGTATGTTCTCTGAGCCCTAAGTGAATGAGTATGCTGTAGTTGTATCTGATGGATCTGAGATCCCCATATCTCTGATTCCTGCAATGTGCTGTGGTTTTATGTAATATTCTATTTTATGTAAAGAGAAGGTTCTTTGATGAGAGAGGAGAACTACACTTATCTGTGGATAAAAGAATAAATTTAGAATGTAGTTAGGTATTATGCTGGTCTAGTGAAATGGCCTTAGTACGTTCTCTTCTACGATCTGTGACCTCACTAGCCCTGGGGATTTGGCTACTTTTCTAGATCCAGCAATGATTTTCCTTCTCCTTAGTGGGTCTGAAGTCCAATTAGAAAGCTGTTGGTTACTGTCAAGATATTAGTGCTACTATTAGGCTATTAGTTAGGGCTATTGTGCCAGGCTGGTCATTGCTGTGGTTTATAGATAGCACATGTGGCTATAACTATTGATTGCTTTCATCCACTGGTAATTTTCACAGTACTTTCTGATGTTGTTGAAACTGACTGTAGGCAGGAGACGTTTAGGTTAGATTAAACTTGAATCATATAAGTTCTATGTTCTATCCTAATGTGTACTGTCTTCAGCAATATGGATGTACTTTCAACCTCTGAGAGGAAACCAAGGACCACAGAAATAGCCAATATTACTACCCTAACCAAAAGTTCAAATAGAGTTTGCGGTGAGTTTTCAAACCTGGAATGGATTTAGACCTTTCACCCCACAATCTTTACTTTTCATTCCTTCTTTACAAGGTTAATTTGTACAATTTCAGCACCATTAAATTATTAGATCATATCTGGTTCTGGGGTTTCTGTTAAATGGTTCATTGCTCTTGTGGGGAGCATTGTCAGCCCAAGTAACATAACTTTAAGATGCAGATTATAACTGGGTGGTGGTGGTGCGCTTCTTAAATCTCAACACTCAGAGGTAGAGGCAGGCAGATCTTTATGCATTTGAGGCCCTCCTGTTCTACAGAGAGAGTTGCAAGACAGCCAAGGCTACACAAAGAAAGTCTTGAAAAACAAGAGAAAACAAACAAACAAGATATATAGATTGTATATAATTTTAGGTAAATATAAAATAATGTAACTCCTTGAGGTTTCATTTTCCAACCTTAATATGATTTGTAACTCTTTTTTCATTTTTCTGTGTTGGCATCCCTTCCTATTCCCAGTTAGAGCCCCTGCCCTCAGTTTTCACCACTCACATCAGCTATACCTCACTAATCCCTTCTCCAGTTCCTCTGCTATGGTTCCTTTATATTTAACTGGTTTCTGCAGTTACTCCATGTTACATACTCCGATCTGAAAATTTCTAGTTAGAAATTGTGTATAAGAGAATGTGTGGTGTTTGTGTTTATGAGTCTGGGTTGCTTCACTGCAATCTTTTCTAGATCCACCCAATTAGCAATAAATTGAATTTTTCTTTATAGTTGAATATAATTTCATGGTGTAGGAGGGTCCTTTTGTATTTGGGTTGCTTTTATTGGTTAATAAAAAACTGCCTTGGCCTTTTGATAGGGCAAAACTTAGATAGACAGGGAAAGAGAACAGGATACTGGAAAGGGGACAGAGTGAGAGAGAGCCGCCCACCATGAAGCTCCCAGGTCAGACACGCTAAATCTTTCCCGGTAAGCCATGACTCGTGGTGACACACAGATTATTAGAAATGGGTTAAACAAATATGTGAGAGTTAGCCAATAAGGGGCTGGAGCTAATGGGCCAGGCAGTATTTCAATGAATACAGTTTCTGCATAATTATTTCGGGTATAAGCTAGCCAGGCACCAGGCGTTGGGAGCCGGGTGGCCGCCGGAACCAAAACAAGCCCACGCACCTCTTGCAACAGTTTGGTGCCCACGGCTTAAAAAGGAGAGAGAGTTTAACACAGCTTTTTGCTGTTTACGTACTACAGAGAGATTTCCTGACTCAACAATAAAAAAATAACAAAAAAAGGTGCACGGTTTTAAAACGCAGCTTCCTGGGCCCTACTGCCAGTACAAACTCCGACTATGGAGCATTTGTATACTCGGATGTTTGTCTGCCCGCTCGGGATCAAAAAAATAGTAGCTGAGACCATGCCGTGGCTCAGCTCTTCCTGCCTGAACGAAGGACAAGACCAGGCTTAGTCAGGCAGGAGAGCATGGTGGATTTCCACAGCCATTCAGGCTGAGCACGGCTCAGAGACACAAGCCATGTTGGACTGGGTAAAACAGGCAGTACCTGTATTTGACCTAAGATTGTTACAACTTAGATTCTTAAGAGCTTAACATTTTAAAAGCACAAAGCAAAACTGTTCCTGGATAGTAAAAAATTACAGATTCACAATAGGACAGATTCAAACATAAAAGGCCTCTAAATGGGTCACAGTGTTGGATGGCTGTACGTAGACTTAAAAAAAAATAAAAAAAATATAAAGAGTCAAAGTTAATACTTAAAATAAAAAATAAACAAACTACAAATAGTTATAAATTAAAAAAAATAAACCACGTAAAAATAAAAAATTCACAAAATGTCTAAATTATCTATTTTATTGTGTTTTCTTTAAATTTTTTAACTATAAAGGAGCTAAGTACAGAGAGACGTTTCATTGTCTAGACTACTAAGCTAAACCAGCATGCATATTATTATAAAGGTATAATAACTTTAAAATTTGGGTCTAAAAATATGGTACTTTAAAAAGGAGGTTCTTCTTCTGTTTTCACAGAGGATAAGACCCTGTGGATTCCTTCTACACCAATGTGGTTTGATAGACCATACTCTCCTAAAAGGTCACTGTAAACACTTTCAAAAAATTACTTCATTCACCTGGTGACTAAAATAAATAGGATACACCATGACAGACCTGATTAACAGTGCCCTCATACAACAAAAAAAAGTTTAAAAAAAGTAACTACATCCATATTCCCAAATATTGTTTATAAATGTTCTTTAAATTTAAAGGGGGAGAGGATATAGATATGGATAATTTACATTTGTATAAATTTAACTTTATTGATATAAATTTAAGATCAATCTTGTTATATGTATATTTCTGATCTTGATTAAGGTATTGTGATGGTGTAATTCATTTAAAAATGTAATATATAATTAGAAAATATAGGTTGTTAATGGATAATCATTAATATAGTCAAGTTTATAGTCATGTTAGTTAGATTTTCTAGATGTGCATAGATATATTTCAGATAGGCATTCTACATATCTTTCAAAGACTACAGAACATGGCATTTAAATAGTTTAGTAACTTAAGACTTTTCATGACAATGAGACACGTCTGCTCCTGGCAGCACCAGCTACTTCAAGAGGAAGATGGGCATCAAAGAGACTCCTTATGGAGTTGGTTTGCCATTTGGGCAAGAAAGTGCTCTTGCCTGAACTGTTGCATAAACTGGACACAAAGAACCCGCAGAGAAAGGACTGCTAAACTTGCCTAAAGGTGAGATGATCCTTCAGGGTTCCTGCTTCATAAAAGAGTCTGCGAGACATTCTGCAGGATACAGGAAAAAGTAACTAAACTGTCTTTAAATTTTCCTGCTTCATGAAAAAGTCTAGTGGATACTATGGGCCTGTAGGCTAAAGATGGATGCCCCAATGGTACAGAGAAACTTTGGATGAGTGTCCAGGCAGTGAGATGTCTCTGTCAATTCTAGAGTTTGAAAGTTGCTTATTTCTTGTTTACTTAGGTAATATTTTATCCTTCTGGAGTCTTTGATGGAGTTAAAAAATGGATAGTTATAGTTTTCCTTTGTCATGATAAAAGATAAAAATAGATCTAAATATGGTAACTGTAATTCTTGCTTGATAACTTTTGTTATATGTAACTTTACTATTTAAAATGAAAGCCTTTCTTTTTTGTTTAAATAGAAAAAGGGGAAATGGTGTAGAAGGGTCCTTCTGTATTTGGGTTGCTTTTGTTGGTTAATACAAAAAACTGCCTTGGCCTTTTGATAGGGCAAATCTTAGATAGACAGGAAAAGAGAACAGGATACTGAAAAAGGGACAGTGTTAGAGAGAGCCGCCCACCATGAAGCTCCCAGGTCAGACACGCTAAATCTTTCCTGGTAAGCCATGACTCGTGGTGACACACAGATTATTAGAAATGGGTTAAACAAATATGTGAGAGTTAGCCAATAAGGAGCTGGAGATAATGGGCCAGGCAGTATTTCAATAAATACAGTTTCTGTATAATTATTTCGGGTATAAGCTAGCCAGGCACCGGGCGGCGGGAGCCAGGTGGCTGCCGGAACCAAAAACAAGCCCACGCACCTCTTGCAACAATTTCATTGTGTATGCATTCTATTGTATATATTTTCATTATCCATCCTTCTGTTGGAGGATGTTTAGGTTGTTTCATTTTGAGATACTATAAATATGGCAATATGAAAAGCTGCTGAACAATTATAGGTGGAGTAGGATATTGAGTCTCTTGGTCACTAACCAAGGAGGGGTATAGTCAGGTTACATAGTAGACTTACTTTTATATCTTTGAGGATTCCCCATGCTGATTTCTCAAGTGGCTGTATATGTTTACATCGTCATAAAAAATGAGAACTCCCCTTTTCGCCACATTATTTCCTGCACCTGTTGTCAGTTATGTAGATCTTAGCCATTGTGACTGGAGTGAGATAAAATCTCAAAGTTGCTTTAATTTATATTTTCCTAACTGCCTGGAAAGTGAACACTTTTTGAGGCATCTCTGGGCCATTTTTTTTCTTCTGTTGAGAACTCTCTGCTCATCTCTCCAGTCCATTTTTTGGCTGGACCATTCACTTCCTGGACTCTTGGCTTTTTGAATTTTTTGGATATTCTGGATAGCGATCCTTTGGATGGATCGCTGGCAATGCTTCTTTCCTTCTCTGTGGGTTTATTCTTTGCTTCACTTATTGTTCACATAGCTGTACAAAAGCTTTGTAGTTTATGAGGTCCTACTTGTCAGTTACTGCCTTTAGCTGGGCAAGTATTGTCCTATTCAGAAAGTCCTTGCCTACACCCATATCATTTGCATTACTGCTGAAGATGCTCTCCTTTCTCCAATGTCTGTTTCTGTCCTCTTTGTCAAGTATTAGATGGTTGTAGCAACTTGAACTCATGTTTCGCTCTTCTATTTTTCTCCATTGCTCTATATGTCCATTTTACACCAGTATGATATGTTTTTCATTACAATAGCTCTATAATGCATCTTGAAATCTGGAATGGCAGTTCTTCCAGTAGTTTTCTTCTTTCTCAGTATTGCTTTGGCTCTCTGGTGTCTTTTTTGGCTCCATGTGCATTTCAGTACGCCTTTTTCCTATCTCTGGGAAGAATGTTGTGGATATTTTGACCTGGATCACATTGAATCTGTAAAATGCTTTTGGTATAATGGTGACCTTCACAATATCAGTTCTACCAATTCGTGGACATGGTCTGTTTTACCATTTTCTAGTGTCTTTATTAAGTTTTATTAAGTCTTTCTTCAGAGATTTAAATTTTTATTATAGAGGTCTTTCAGCTCCTTGATTAGGTATAGTTTAAGTTATTTTATTGTCATCAAGGCTATTGTAAATGGGAGTGTTTCCGTGATCTTTGTTGCATGCTTGTTGCTGGTATATAGGAAGGCTGCTGCTTTTGTACACTGATTTCGTATCTTGCCACTTTGCTGAAATGTTGATTTTTTTTCTGGAAGATTTCAGTTAGAAGTTTTGAGATCTCTTATGTGTAATATCATATGACTTGCAAACAGGGATAATTTGACTTCCTTTTTTTCCTATTTGTGTCATTTTAATTTCACTCTCTTGCCTTATTGCTCCAGCTCGTGCTCCCCACACTATATAGGGTTAATGGATAGTTTTGTTTCATTCCTGACTTTAATGAGAGTGCCTCAAGTTTCTCCTTATTTAGTATAAAGTTGGTTGTGGGTTTGTGATACAGAGCTTTTATATTTTGAACTATGTTCCTTCTAGTTCTACTATGTCTAGTAATTTTATCATAAAACACACTTGATTTTGTAAAAGGCTTTTTTCTGAATCTATTGAGAGATGTGTTTTTTGCCTTTAATTGCATTAATTTTATGCATTTCCAATCCAATTAATTTTAGTCACATTATACATTCGATCTTGGGTTTTCCTTATCTCCAGCTTCAAAACAGTTTTAATTAAAAATTGCATCTAATTAGATTTTTGTGCCTATCCTATGAGTTTTGACAAATGCATAGGGGTCTTATATCCATTATTATAGTACTGTGTGGAATTATTTTGCCACTCTAAAAACAACACCTGTTATACTCACATTGTCAATTTACTCAAGAATATAATAAATATTCAGTATTATAGTTTTGCACATTCTTTGGTGTTACAATTATTAATACAGATGTCAACTGCAAATTTATGCCATGTGCTTGTCTTTTTCACAAAATCTCAAGTAAGTGTTATCATGCTTTCCATCAAAGGCTTTCAATTAGCCATTAGATGAATTATTGATGGTTGCTAAAAATAAAACTCAACATTTGGGAATGTTTTAGTGTGACTTTGACCTATGAGCTGATAGATAGATACCACTCTGAGTATTTAGATGTGTCTTAAATATTAAAAATAAAAACCTTTAGTGATCACTTATGAATCTACTATCATGTTTCTGATAGAAAAACATTTTTTAGAACAATAACTCTATATTAATAAAAGATGAGATCATGTAATAAAACACAGGATGTAAAACCTATGTAAAATATTTGCAAATATTTTCTGAGACCATAAAACCATCCAGCTGATCTCTGTGAGCTAGTACAGTGACACACCATGTCATCCCATGAAAGAAAGTGCTAGACCTTGCTCTGTTCCTTGAAAACTGCTTAGTTTTTTTCTTTTTTCTTTTTTTTTAAAATAACATTTAACAGTTCTTGAAGGTAGAAGTTTAAGATAAATAACCAGCATGGCTGGCTCTTAATGAGAATCTGAGGGTATCTGTTCTATGTCTCTTTCTGGGTTCTAGTAGTTTTCTGGCAGTCTTGGATTCGTAATTGCATCACCTTGATTTCTGCCTTCATCTTTATCTGACCTCTTTTCTATTTTATCCCTTCCCATAATCTTTCCCTTGGGTATATTAGTGTCTGCACCTAATGCTCCCCCCATTTTAAAAGATGTTGGTTATATTAGATTAGAAGTGATTCTGGTGACCACATTATAATTTGATGTCTTTTTAAAGACACTATTTCAGAGAAAGGTTGTATCTTTTTTGTTGTTGTTGTTGGGCTTTTGTTTGTTTTATTTCTTTTTGTTTACTTGATTCCTGTGCTGGGGATTGAACCTGGAACTCACACTGGTTGGCAAGCACTCTGCCTCTAAGAACCTAAGGTTACCTATATCTTGAGGCATTAGAGCTTAGAACGTCATCATTTCTGTTTTGGAGTACATACTATTGATCCAGAACAGGAATAGTATGTACTCTTTTGCTAGTATGAAGCTCTATTTTATGATATAAATATGTTCTTTTTTATTTTTTTGGTCCTTCTTATTCACTGTCTTGACAAACAGTACCTCTTCTGGTTTCTTTGGCCAGCAGAATAATTGAAAGGGAATAAGGTTGGATATGTATCAGGCAAAGGGCTACACATTCAAAGAACAAGGGTTTCTGAGAAGTTCTGTGAAATGGAATTTGTTCCTTGCCTTAAATGAAATGATGTAACTTCTGAAAATGTTTTCTGTAATATATTGTTAAAAAGCTTACGTTATAGACTTGGATCAGTTTGATAAGAAATCAATGCAGCATTTCCTTGGGAAGATTATTTAAATTCCTGTATTTCCATGTCCTTATGTGTAAGATGGGAATATTAACACTTATTTCACAGAATTGTTTTTGACAGTTACATGCAGCAATACATGGAAATGTCGTAGGACAATGGATTTCCCATAATAAGCATTCAAAAATATTGTTACCTTATTTTCTTTGTTCTTAAGATTTTTGTTGCCCAAAAGCAAGACCTAGAATTTACCCTTAAGATGCTTATATTTTATTAACAACAGCCTGAATATGGATATAAGATTTTATTATAATTTCTTTCTGTTCATGTTCATAGTTTGTTTTTTATTTACTCCCTTTTGTTCGGTAATTTTCATCTCATCAGCTCCCACTCATCCACTCCTTACATCGTCACTCTGTCTATTGTTTATGAATCCTCCACCACACACTTTTGTGATGTTATCCTTTGAATCATGTTGTCCTTCGAATCAGAATAACTATAAATATGCCTTTCCCATTATTAAGGTTGAATGTTCTAATCATTCCTGAGTCTATCAGGGCACCTGGTATATAGAGGAGCACAATAAATATTGGGGAATGGAAATTAAAGCAATCTAAATGATTCAGAACCCAAAGGGCCCTCCTTTGGGTTTTGATTTTCTCTTACACTTCTGAAAAGTGTTGTATTTCCTATACATTCCCCTTCTTTGTAAAAGCCTTCAGCTGGTCTCTTCTTTCCTCCAGCTCATAGTGTCATCTACCATTGTGACACAGGTACATGCTGTTCCCAGGCTGTCTTTGTTTATGGGTGTCCTTATTTCTTGCACAGTTAGTTTTAGATTATATGTATGAACCACTCAAGGTTCAGTTGCTCCCCTACCCCTCAATCTTACACTAAGCTATGGGGTTGGGCTAGTAGTAGATGAGAAATGGACATATACATATATATATGCATGTATGTATACATACACACATATATGTATACACACACACACACATATATATATTCTCATTTAATCAATGTGCTCAGTCAGTTTGCTTAACATAAAATTGAAATCCTAGGTAGCTTTGTCTTTACAACAAGCAGGTGATAGATCTGTCTTTAGTTTTTTTAAAATATAAGATGAACCCTTGGAGAAAAGACAGTACAACTTATTAATAGCATTAAGCCCTATGAATCCAGATGTGACTCAAACCAGATCTACACATGGCCTTCCAATTAAACCAATGAGTCATCTTTCAGTTTCACTTAAGCTAATTGTAAGCTAAGTTTCTAAAATCCTTTGCAACTAGAAGAATTTTGATTAAACAAACAAGTTTCAGTTTTTACTCTCTTTGGTTGAAATATCCCACTGAAAGTCACTTAAAATTCAAGAAAATGTTTTCTTCTGTGTAGTCAGGTAGGAAAATCTTACTCTATAATTTATTATTCATGAGTTTTTACTGAAACAAGTACAAGTATCTGACTCTCTCATTATCAGAGGAAATCATATTCATGCAGTAAGGGATGCAAATATTTACCTTATAAATATATGGAATAAGATTTGGCTGTCTTGCAATGAGGCATAGAAACTAGTAAGCACAGCATATATACATACTGAGATTTACTTAGAAGCTTTTTTTTCTTCAGAGGCTCACAATCTAGCTGAGAAGATGAAACATATATGCAACTCCCACAACAACAGGCCAGTATCATTGTATGCATCCAAGGTGCTTGCTTGGAGTATGAAAGGCTGAGAAGTAGTGAGGAAGAGGAATGGGAAATTCTATGGTGGATATGGCATGGCCCAAAACAGAGTAGATGGAGCCTCCCACAGCAATCGCTAAGCAGGAAAATGCACCACAAGTTTGCCCTCTCTTATGGAGGCAGTTTTCTCTATTGTCACCCCCCTCAGACAACTATAACTTGTATCAAGTTGTCATAAAACTTGACGGCATATTGCCGTTCTCAATCCATTCATTACTTGTAACTTGTAACATTCATTACTTGCTTTTGTGATGAGAACATTTTAAAAAATCTTTTTAAATTGATTTTTATTGAGCTCTACATTTTCCTCTGCTCCCCTCCCTGTCTCTCCCCTCTGCCCTTAAACCCTTCCCCAAGGTCCCCATGCTCCCAATTTACTCAGGAGATCTTGTCTTTTTCTACTTCCCATGTAGATTAGATCTATGTATGTCTCTCTTAGTGTCCTCATTGTTGTCTAAGTTCTCTGGGATTGTGATTTGTAGGCTGGTTTTCTTTGTTTTATGTTTAAAGACCACCTATGAGTGAGTACATGTGATAATTGTCTTTCTGTGTCTGGGTTACCTCACTCAAAACGGGTTAGCTCCATCCATTTTCTTGCAAAATTCAAGATGTCATTATTATTTTCTGCTGTGTAGTACTCAATTGTGTAAATTGAAACCACATTTTCCTTATCCATTCTTCAGTCAAGGGGCATTTAGATTGTTTCCAGGTATTGGCTATGACGAACAATGCTGCTATGAACATAGTTGAGCACATGTCCTTGTGGCACGACTGTTTGCTAATTTTCTGAGAAATCGCCACACTGACATCCATAAGGGTTGTACCAGCTTGCATTCCCATCAGCAATGCAGAAGTGTTCCCTTTTCCCCACAGCCTCTCCAGCATAAGTTGTCATCAGTGTTTTTGATCTTGGCCATTCTTACAGGTATAAGATGGAATCTCAGAGTTGTTTTAATTTGCATTTCCCTGATGACTAAGGATGTTGAACATTTCTTTAAGTGTCTCTCAGCCATTTTAGATTCCTCTGTTGAGAGTTCTCTGTTTAGGTCTGTACTCCATTTTTTTATTGGATTATTTGTTCTTTTGGTGACCAATTTCTTGAGTTCTTTTGTAGATCAGACCTCTGTCTGATGTGGGGTTAGTGAAGATCTTTTCTCATTCTGTAGGCTGTCGTTTTGTCTTGTTGACCATGTCCACCTAAACAACTTCCAAGTGCATGAAGCATTATTGTTAACTATAGTCAACATGTAAGGCTTAGAACTTACCCCTCTTAGTATGTGTATGGGATAGAGAACCTTAGATTCACCAGTAAAGCTGATAGATTGATTAGCAAGTCCCAGGATCTCCTACTCTGCCTCCACAGCTCTGTGATTGCATGTGTATGTGATTGTACCTGGTTGTACATAGGTACCAGAGATGAAATCATTCAGGTCTTCATGTTTTGACAGGAAACATTTTAGCAAGTGAGCTATCTCTCCAGGTCTGGAACTGACCATAACTGGAAACTTGCCCACTCTGACCAGTATGATTTCATTTGTTGTATCCTTCAATTCCTGGTGGACACTCTTCCACTGGGGCTCTAGGAATACAGCTTCCTTAACTTCTGCATGTGAGTGAAATTATCTTTCTATGTCTTGGTTATCTTACTTTGCATAATGCCCTTCAGGTTCATTTGTGTTGTTGAAGAAATTGGACTCTTAAGGATCTAAGGATCTTTATCTGTATTTAGATACACACACACACACACACGCGTGCACACACACACTCACATATATATCACCCACCCTACCCTATATTTTCTTTATCCATTTATCTATTTATCTGTTAATGGACATTAGGTTGTTTTTGTATTTGCCTGTTGTAGATAAAACAGCAGTGAAAATGCAATGGAGATTTATCTATGAGATAAAGATTTCATTTTCTTTGGAAATATGCCTAGCAGTATAATTGTTAGATGGTATATTAGTCCTATTTTTAATTTGCTAGGACCAGCCATATATTTCTATAATTATTGTATCAAACTACATTCCTACAAACAGTATAAAAACAGTCCTCTTATCTGTATATGGTCAACACATGCTATCTTCTGACTTTCTTCTCACAGCCACTCTTAATGGAGTAAGGCAAAACCTCACAGTAGCTTTGGTTTGCTCTTCTCTGATGATTTACGATGTTGAATGTCTCTTCATATACTGGCTGGCCATTTATATGTCTATTTGCCTGTTTTCTAACTGGAATTATTGCTCTTCTTGATAATGAGTTGTATGACATATAGTTTGGATATTCATGCTTATTGAATATACATTTTGCAAATATCTTTACTCCCTCCTCTAAGTAGCTTTTGGTTTTGTTGCTCATGTTTTTTTGTGTCAAATTGAAAAACTCACCGCTAAGAACAACGTAAGGTGGTTTTGCCTCCACCGTTTCATTTGTTTGCTTGATTTTGAAGCATGAAGAACATTTGGTTAGAGCTTGCAAGAAAAGCAAGGCAGATAAACTTTAAATCTTGGCAGGAGAGAGACAGAAAAAAAGAGAGAAAGTTATGCCTTTTAAAATTAGGTTCCTGAGAAGAAGGCATATTCAGCCACGAAGCTGCATGGTGGGAGTTGAGGCTGTAGAGAGGGTCAGGGAAAGAAGCTGTTTATGGAAGGAAAAATGAGCCTCAGCACAAGGTCAGCTCAGGTCCAAAGACCTCCCTTATCTTTCCTCAGAGGACTTACAAGTTTATGTTTAAATCTTTAATTCACTGTGAGCTGTGCTCTGTGCATGGTGTAAAGATGGCTCTCTGTGCTGCTTCTGTCGTGTGTGATTTCTTCAGCGTCTGCTCTCCCCTATTGTGTAGTTCCATGCTCTATCTAAAGTATAAAACAGCATCTTTAGGAAAACACACATTATACTGCCAAGTGTTATAAATAGGAAAATAACCCTCACATGCGTTCAGGAATCCGGATACAGAATTATAAAATGCCTCTTGCACAAATGATTTCTTCATTTAGGAAAGCCTCACTCAGTTTTATCATGGTATAGTTTTCCAATTTTGCCATAGTAATAGGAAACGGTCACTAAGTTCTGTTCGAACATCATAAAATTTTAGACTCAGCCCTGCATTCAGGTGCTGCCTGTATTCTAAGAAGCTATGCAATCTCGGGCAAGTTCCTCTACCTCTTTGAGCTCCAGTTGTATTTGGAGGGATAATGCTGCTCTCCTTCATTTTGCAGATGTGGTTGTTAAGTGAGACAGATACAAAGTTAACCATAGTGCCCGGCACATGGCGCTGTAGTTTTGTTATGATTATCAACTTCATGTGTGAACTTTTTATAGGGGGCTTTATGTTGCATGTATGGGCCACAGGTTGGAGCTCCAGCGCTGACCTCAGGAACGTTTGCAGAATTGAATTAAGGTTTTCTTGTTGAGGATGGCAAGTAATAACAAAAGGTCCATGGGAGAAAGAAGTCCAGGGTTTCTAATTATTGTCTCATGTGCTTCAAATTCAGGTTTGAAAAATGTTAAAGTCATAAGAATCTTTTTAAATAAAGCCTCCATGAGTAAATATATTAAAATATTTAAATTGAGGCACTGGGAGACGATTTTAGGAAAATAAGAATGAACTTGTGCTCTCAGAAGGTGATTGTTACAACTCCTTTGTTAAAAATAGACTTCTAAGCTAAAACTGATCTCATATATGCAACTCTCAAGCCTTTTAATAATTCTGATGATAAAAAACTGGGCTGTCACTGTGTTATTATAAAATTATGTATAACAGGTAACATACACACAGGCATACAACTTTACTTCTATAAGGACAGAGTTGTGCTATAATTTGTTATGTTGCAGTAATATTTATTTTGGACATAGATCATGTGGATGTGTTATTTGGGAAGGTCAGTGACATTCCTGTTTCTGTTGTGCAAGTTTCACTTCTATAAGGACAGAGTTGTGCTATAATTTGTTATGTTGCAGTAATATTTATTTTGGACATAGATCATGTGGATGTGTTATTTGGGAAGGTCAGTGACATTCCTGTTTCTGTTGTGCAAGTTTCTTTTAAAATAATAGATTAGAGAAATTATTTCAGTGATAATATGTCAATATGAAAGTTATGACTCATTTGGAAAAAGGTTTCCCCATCAATTATGGTTGCAATGTAGCTTGAGAATGTTAGTTTGCTCTTCTACTGAAGTCTCCATTTTCTGAGCCTACACTGAACCTGTAATACTTATGGAAAGAGTAACCATAGCAACCTATATTGATGTCACAAGCTCAGGCTTCTGACTTCATTGCATAATGCGGTAGAAAGTGGATCTGCAGCAGAAACACTCTGCTAAGGAACAAATATCTTGATTCACAGCAAAGAGGACAAAGAGGAGCAGCAAGCTGTAAGGGTTGAAGGCTGTATTGTGAGTCAGATCGTCAGAGTCCCTTTTTTAACCTTGCCTCTCACTCGTTGCCTTGTTTGGAGTAACCGTGTTTACATGTGTGCACTGGGATTTGAGGCCAAAAGAATCTCCTGTCTTAGATGGACAAGGCAGAGAAAAACTCAGAATATCACATGTTTTGCATTTATTAGAAATCTAAGTAAAGCTAAAAACACCTTTAAAATTTGAGAAGGAAAAGAATTACTGATGTTTTCTTGCAGATTAATAGCTAGCTCAAAGAGAAAATATTGAAATAAGAACCATTTAGTTAGGCTTTGTTTATCTTTTGGAGTAGTATTGTAAAAAGGAAAAGATTGATGTTTCAATCTTAATTTCGGTAAAAAATGCAGAAAAGTCATAGATTTGTCACTCTAGGTAAATGAACACTCTAGGTGTTCATTTAAAGGTCTTCTTTTGTGTTCAATGTGAAATCAATAGTTAATATGTGTCTGTTAATCTCTGTGATGCTCCCCATATTGTATGGTACCCATTATAATAAATGTTTCTCAGTTTTACCATGTAAATGAAATCCTTATTAGAGAACAATGTAATGGGACTGCTAATTTAAGATTTAAAAAAACCTTAAAACTAATTTTATTTTATTTTTAAGAAAAGGTGAACTTTTCTATTGGATTCTATAACCTATTTGTTTCCATTCATCTAGTATTTTTTATTATATGCTCGATTTTAGAGTTGAGATTGGATTAATTTTATTTGAAAAGACACAGTCAGCTTGTTCTTTAGAGACTAAGGTGGAAAATGACACAGTTTAATGTTGAACATCTTTTTATTTTGTTTCATTTTTCTGTTTCTTTGTTTGTTTTTGAGACAGGGTTTCTCTGTAGTTTTCTAGCCTGTCCTGGAACTTGCTCTGTAGACCAGGCTGACCCAGAGTTCACAGAGATTTACTTGTCTCTGCCTCCTGAGTGCTGGGATTAAGGGCATATACCACCACCATCTGAATGCTAAACATCTTAATAAAGGGAGCTTTGACCCTTTATACCCCTTTTATTATCAACTTCATGATAATAAAACTTGAACTTTTTTGTGTTGCATGTATCTTACACCTAATGGCCACAGGTTGAAGTCCTGAACTGACTTCAGGGATGTTTGCAGAACTGAGTTAAAGTTTTCTTGTTGAGGATGGTGAGTGAAAACAAAGGATCAGGGGAGAAAGGAGTCCAGTATCTGTAACAGCCAATCCTTTAAAATTACCTGCAAAATATTTACCATGGCATACAACTTTATTATTTCAGTTCTGTATTGAATATTCCTCATAAATACATCATTTTTCAAGTTTTGGGAAAGCTTAAATTAACATTGAAAAATATAGAGTATGTTACAGGATTGAGGTGTTTCTGAGTAAACTGGGTAGCTTGGGATGACAGCTGGTGTTGACTTGTTGAAGTGTTGATTCCTAAAATCTTGCAAGATCATTTTAAAAGCAAAATTTAGAGGATAGTGTTTTATAGAGTACATAAAATACATATCAATTCTTTTAATGAAGTTGTCATGCCTATCTAATTAGAAAATATTGTCTTTTATACACACAAAAATGCATGAATCTAATACAACAGGCTTTAACTGAGAAGGTCTTAAACTTACTAACATTTTTTAAAGGAACAGATAGATAAATAAGTATATTTTTGGAAATTTAAGCTCAAAAGAGCAATACTGGCTACTCTCTCAACTCGGTTTTTGCTTCAATTTCATTATTCCCTGAATTTAGTTCTTTGAAAGAACAAAGACCAAACTAACACTGTACAATCATAAATGCCAAAGAATTGTGATAATAGGAGGTTATTAGATGCATGTGTCAGAGGATCTGATACATTCGGTGACTTTCCCTACGTTAACCAGCAGAAGAATTTCAACCCCCACCAAGCGCTTGTGATTGGTGTATTACATCAGTTTGTCTTGACTCAGCTCGATGACTTCCACCCAGAATCACAGCTCGGCCAAACTTCAGTGATTCTACATTATCAATCTTTCAAGTCCAGTCCTTTAGGCAAAGTTTGTGACTATAAACTAAATTTAGCTGTGGATAGTGATTCAGTTAAACTAATTTAACATTTTGAAAAGTCTATATGTGGAGAAAATTATGGTGTTCAAAAGTAGTATAGAAGAATATTTATAAAACCTTGCTGAGTGATATTATTTTGAAAAGTAAAATAATTAGAAAACAAAATCAAGTACATGCTATAATGCTGTCAAAACTATATGCAGAAGAGTTGGTGGAATTCCAGAAAGAGGGTAACCAGATGCAATGCTGCTATGTATCCAGACAGCTTTCCTTATAAGAAGTTGTACTGCAGCTAGTGTTCTCCTCCATCTTCTTTATCATTCTTGCTTACCATCTTGCTCTCATTCTCTTTTCCCAGCCTAAAATAATTGTCATTCATATTTATTGTTGATGCATTTGTGAAATAGCAAGGAAGATAAACGATTGAACAATGGTTGAACAAATGTTTATACTACGTACCGCATATTCTTTTTTTTTTTTT